>JAQFZG010001593.1:0-20293 GCA_034695465.1 Entomobrya nicoleti | reverse complement strand
CAGCCCATGAGTTTTCGAAAAAAGAAATTTAACCTAAAACAAATCCTCGTTTTTATAATAAGTAAACGCACTGTACCCTATCATCACATCACATGACGATGAATGAGAGTACTAAACTGAGTATTTATACTAAATGTAACGTCCGTGGAGTGGAGTTCCCCCCGTCGTCGTACATTGCACTATGCGCCATTATTGCATGTAATGAAATTAATGCTCTGCCAAAAAACTAAATAGATATTAACTATATCCTATAATTTTTTAGCTTTCTTCACTTTTTTGCTTTCCTTTTTAGTCAAACAAAAAGGGTTATAAGGCAAAAATAACTATTCGGATAATTGGATTATTATAAGCACAAAAAAGCACAACGTACTCCTCGGCTCTCGGCTCACACATGTATCATGTACAGCTATTTATGTATTTTTACTACCAAAAGCCAACAACGTTACATTAGCCAAACGCATGCTTTGTCGGCCATAAACAGTTCTCTGTTGCCTTGTTCTGCTGTTTCATAGTCAGCCCAGCTAATTCAACAATTAAGAAAAAAACAAAGGAAATATTTTGTGTTGCGCAGTGATTATGTTTATGACTTGACTTGTATGAAGAAAAATAATACTGGGGAAAAAATCACTGTACAATTTGATACCTTAAGTTGAAAGTATTTATTTGAAACTGGCTGAAAATAATAATATTTCCTTATTCGCTTCTATTCTTAGTTTTTTTGTAGAGACGTAAATAGTTATTGTTCTTCTTCAAATTTTAACGACTTCATGTTTGAATTCATCTCTCTCCTTTTCCTACTCCAATCCAATCATCATCACGCCTGCGCTGCGCCTCTATACCAAAGCGCTACACATTACATTCCTCAATTCTTAAACTTCTCACCTTTTTTTTGCTCCGTCCACTGACTGCCCTGCCAAAATAATTAAATAGCTACCGACGAGAGCCAAGTCAAGTCAAGTCAACAACATCACCGAACAATTATCATCACTGACCAAAAAGTGGAGAGCAAGAGGCAAGCACAAAAACTTAAATGGTGATAATCGGATAATTCGCATCCGTTTCGGTGAAGAAAAACACGACAACGACTTGACTTTATATTTTTGTACATATCCAAATCCAACATCCTTTGAGCGAGCGGCGGGGCAGGATATTTTTTTTATAACTTTCAAAGCGAAATGATTTTTTAACACGTTCAACTTTACAACAATAATAAAATCACACCTTTGGCACCTTAAGTGAAAGGATACGGATGGATAGTTCATAAAATACTTCAACTTTTACACACGCAATTTTTTGCAGAGAGTTGGGTGCTGGGAGAGTTGGGAGGAGAGGTGCGTGTGGTTATGGCATTTTGGATGGATGCATAATAATATATATCCGTCTGTCATCGCGCTTTGTTTTTTTATGACTTTATGAACATTCTTTTTTTAAATTTTAAGTATCGATTTTATGTACACAGGCCATTTTTTATTAGTGAACCTTTATGCTCTGTCGAATGCGAACTATGAGAACTTGATACTGAATTTGCTTGCGCGTCGTAGTCGTCGTCAAGAGTCAAGATGAAAGGAGGCGCCTGGTCCATGTCCATGTTATGCACGGAACATGTACCAATTATGTTAGTTTTAATGACATCTTTTTTTACCCGTTGTCGTCGTACTAAAAATAATTATGCTTTGGAGCTAACAAGTCACAAAATGTTCTTAGTTAAATAAGCTTTTAAAGAAAGGAAGAAGAATTGACCGAACATCTTTACAAGTTTTTTTACAAGCAAGGCCAAGGAAGGCAAAGGTGGGATACTTGTACTGTTGTACTTTATTGCAAAAAGGGGTAACCAGTGACTTTAATTATAGGTTTAATTTGAACTTAAGCACGGTACGATAATCGGTTCTGTATTTTTTTGAATTCTTTTATGGGAAATATGTACAGGAAAAAGGAGTAGCAAAGTTGTATCTTTCTGTTTTAGTACTTGAAAGTCACGTCGTTAATAATATGAAACTGTGATTTTGCTATTTATGTACCATTGGAGAATTTATCCTTACAGATTCACATTCACACTTTACATTCTAGGAAACAAAGGACGAAAATAAGAAAGTTGCATGTTGATGCTGATATTATGATAAATCGCTATGGAAAATTCGCTTTGATGGATTGTAGTGTAGCTGTACCGAAATTTTTGTATTCAGTTTGTAAACGGGTTCAGGTTCAATTTTGATTCTGAAGATTTTTTATCAATGTCACCGACAATTCAGATAATTGAGATAATTAGCTGAGTTTTAAGTTTTTAGCCTTCATTTTAATTTCAACCATACATACAAGTATATATGTTTAACGAGTCTAATAAAAATCAAGTTTATTTTGTAAAATGTCTACGTGATTTTTAAAATGCATGCAATTATTCTGTTTTTAGTTTTAATGAAGATGATTCCTATTTATTTTGAACAATATAAAATGTAAAAAGAATCTTTAAAAGCATAAAATATTCCCTTTTCCTTGGCGTTAGTTTTTCTAGCTTTCCTTGATTTCGCTGAAAACATAGGAATAGAATAGAAACACACTTTGGATTGCGTATTTAGCCTTACATAAATCATAAATCATTATTAAAGTAAGAAATACCACTTTTACGATTAGTTGAATGCACATTTATAATTGTAGAATAGAAACAACTAAAATCATACACACACGGGTACACGGTAGATAAAAATCTTCTAGTCCTTTTCCAGTGGTTTTCTTGGATGGTTGTTAGTACAGTCCATTGAAATATCCATAGAATTGTCAACTGGGATCTTCATCTATTAATACCATTAATCATCGTCAATTAGACGAAGAGTACAAAAATATTTTGTCAAAATCAGATAAAAATAATATTTTCATTTTTAAATGCACATCACATACAACATACAGTTACAGTCTGCTAGTTACTTTTTTCTGGAGAATTTTTGTTTACAATTCTGAATTTAGTAAAAACAAAAGCTTATGTTATGATTAGTGTTTGACGATCGATGTGCATACTGATTACAGATATAATCTAATCCATTAGTAGTGTCAGTCGACTAAAAATGCACGGCTAAAAATAAAGTCGAAATAGCACTTATTTATGTGACAAAAAGACAACTTGTTTCTGACACAGCTAAGTGGACAGTAGAACAAAGAACAGGACATGCATTGCAGAGGTATGTATGTATTATGTATTGTGCAATATTGTGCATACATAAAACGCTCTTTTCTTTTGTATCGCTGAAAAGAAGCATTTCTTATCATCCATTAACTAACGTCATTGCTTAATTACTTGTCATCTTCATAAAGTCGTCTTTAGTAGAAGTTTAAGGTCAGCATGTCCCTGTATAAGCGAAGGTCAATATTTGGATATCTTGAAAGATCATGAATCGCAGTTGTGATTCGAGAGTAAAGTGCCATATAAAATGTCACAGTTACAAAATTAGGAATAATTGTAATGCATTAATTTCTACATAACATAAAATAAGATGCATATTCACAATATCGAAATTCTCATCATTGATCATTACAATTACAATTGCTTCAACCTATAGAAATAAGTTTGATGATTTCAAAAACTTATAATCCGAATCTCGAGCTATATAATTAGCCTATACATATAGTATTCAATATGTACTCTAGTGGAGTTGTAGAGCTACTGAAGTGTGGTGCCGTTGCCGTTAAACCTTATTGTCAAAAATAAATGTAGATTTATTATACTGATGCTTAAGCTTAAACCCATGTGAACAGTGAACATCAACCGTTGTGACAATGCAATGCTTGCATGTGTCACTCTTTATGATTCACTCAATAAAATGCCATTTCTGAAACGATAAAGTGTTCATTGAAACACGCCAAATACAAACCAGTGCAGTATAATCGTTAGTATAATCGTGCGTTTTTGGATGTTGGAATAGTAGGCTGTTCAGTTGTCTGTGTCTGCTGCAGTTTTAGCTAAAATGGAATCCTCCTCAAACCCATCTACTGTCTACTTAGCTTTAAAAAAATACTACTCATGTCATGTATCATGTCGTATGAATTTACACTTTCACACTTCTTCATTCTTGAACAAACAAGCAAACGGGGAAAAAAATGCATACTTATGAATGGAACGTGGATCATGTTATAAAGATAGAATATCTATTCTGTTGCATTGTTATTTTTTTAAATGAGCAGGCAGCATTGTTTAAGAGCATCAAAATTAAAAGTTTACTATTCCATTTTAGGTTCGTCCACCCTATTATTTTTAAGCAGACAGACTAGCAGACGCAGACGTTCAAAATCGTTGTCAATTTGACCTGCCCTGTCTACTCATCATACTTACAACTTGGTCCAATTCATCCACAGTTGACACTAAAGTCAAAGTGACAGTATTATTCCAGCGAATTCCAACAACAAATATGCACGCATATTTAATACTACCAAATTTTCTACCTGGCAAAATAAATTTACTTTTTACAGTTTTTACTGAGCATAGCGAAAACACTCTCAAAGAAAGCCGCCGTTCATCTTCATCTTTACTCTTGACCTAACTTTGTAGTTGATATTGAACCCAAAAGCATCGAACAAACCTCCTTGTCTGAAAAACACAAGAAGCAGACTTATACACAGCATGGTCATTAAATGTTCATTTAAAAAATA
Organism: Entomobrya nicoleti; assembly: GCA_034695465.1. Taxonomy (NCBI): domain Eukaryota; kingdom Metazoa; phylum Arthropoda; class Collembola; order Entomobryomorpha; family Entomobryidae; genus Entomobrya; species Entomobrya nicoleti. Next base: position 15,658 of record JAQFZG010001593.1, on the reverse strand, counting down.
TTCTTTCATTAAACATTAAACTGCCAGTTAAAATTAAATGATACACATACATTTTGAATGCAATAAAATTACGCATTACTTTGCATGCAACTAGCTTTGTTCTCTATAAAAAGGCGTATATAGGTATGTAGAATGTATGTTGGTGTAATACCGGTCGGTATGTTATGTTTTATGTTACTGACGCTTAAGTGTACGCTTCAACATGGCATAGAGAATCAATTCTATGTGTTTGTGTAAACAGATCAGACGCGCGCCGTCTTTTTATCTTTTTTTATCTCCATCTCTCCTAATACAATTCTCTGTTGTTGAACAGAACAGACGATTTTAGGTCCAGTCCAGTCCATCAACGTACAAAACTAAAACCAACTTTTTTATACATAGCTTTGGGTGCTACTTAGTTTTTTATGTCATGTTTTTTACATGGACAGCCAACAATAAAGCACATCAGGTCTAAAATGATCTTGCATTATTTTTTTGTAGCATGTTCGTTGATTGATCCACTCTAAAACATTTCCTGTCTTCTCCTGTTTCCTAGTTCTTCCCCTCACATTACTAAAGTTAACGTCAAAGTTTGTACACGTCGTCGAAACAAGTTCAAAAGTTTGGCTTTTTAGTTCACTAGATATTGTTAGACAGAGTCAGTCGATCTGTTCTGTTGTCATTTTTCGGAATTTAATATTTTTTGGCATCTGGTTTACACTGGGTTTTTGGAACTGCTAATAATTGCAACAGGTAATTTTTAATTATAACTATTCATTTATTGACATTTAGTTTTAAAATATCGGATGGGTTTGTAGGGGTGGTGAGTGTTGACATGACAGCGGTTTAAATGTCAAGCTAGCAGTTTTGTTTGAATATATGTTGAATGTTGTAATGTTGTTTATAATTACCAAAATTAATTAGGTTCCATTTGAATTATTTCGGTGAACGACTCTTCATCGCCTGCCACCTGTTTTTTTGTGCTGTCACCTTCGGATTAGATAAGATCAGTCGTGTCTTCAAAGCTGTGTCGTTGCAAGAGTTCCCAAAATGTCTGGATCAAAGTTAAGGAACCGGTTAACCGGTAATCAGCACGTTCGAGCTCCAACCAACACTCTGGATCAACAAATCCTTAGTCTGAATGAACGCATTTTAAATGAGGTCTTCAATCTGTACATGGAAAAAGAAGTTGGTAAGTATATAATTTTATAAAGTTAAATGTGTATTATCAGTTACAAGAAGAAAGCAAACAGCAAATAGTTGATAAGCGTTAGTTTGTAAAATTAGTCAAGGTAACACAGATCTGAGCTCCTCCCCTTTTATGTTATTACATTACATACCATTTAGAAGGAAGCTTATTTGTAAGTTCACTGAAAACTTAGACTTAATAAATATTATTGACAACCCATTATTTATATGTAGTTAAACATGTATTGCACTTAATGAAAGGGAAAGGACCTCACAGAAACCCAATGCGCAGTGTGCATTGCACACCCTTTTTTAGACCATTTTAAGTTGTACTATTATAAAAAGTAATACTTTATTGTTGTGCAACAGCTTAGACTCTTGGAGATAGATTATTAGTATGAGTATGAGACATTTGTAAAGTTACCCTAAAACTGTTTTCTCCCCCAAACGTCATGTATTTAGGTCAAGTTGGGTTTTTATTACTGTAATTCTCACTTGTCGACTTGCTTTTGAAGTTGTGAGGGATGGAAAAGGGTGAAAGAGCAGCAGCAGCTAGAACTTATATTTCATACTACCGATGTACAGATCCTTTCATGTCTGATTTTAATGCGGATATCTGGAATCCAGATTCTGGATCTGCAGATGGAGTATGAAATAGTATTTAAAATGGGATAAAAAACAAATAAACGAAAGGAAAAATCAAATTTTTGTAATTATTAACTATCATGACATGCTTTTATTGTGTACAAACTCTTGAGTTTAGAAATATACCTGTTGTCATGTTGTATTGCCAACAAAGGACATAACATACCACATGAGCATGCTATCATCAACATTTATCAGCTAGATGGAAGAGTAGTACGAGTGTGAATTTAGTTTAACGCGTAGATAATGGAAGAATTATTGTTAGCTTATACACCTGACATCATGCAATCCTGTATTCACATTTAACATCACTACTAACACGCAGATGTGCAAGCACATTTTGCCAAACGATATATAATATTTAGTTGGAATTGATTCACATCTAGTCTATAGTGTATATATTAGTCTTTGAATTTGATCTTTATTCAAGAGTCCAATACAAAATGTTCTGTTGTTTTAGTCCTAGTCTTAATTTTTTCAATTCAGCAATTATTTGGGAGTTTTACCCAAAAATTACATATCAAGGAAAGGGAGCAGTCAACACGCACCTAGTAAAACGTGTAATATTGAATAGGTGTATAGATATTCAGATTGATGCAGATGTACAATGTATTACCTATGACTCATACTTCTGTTTTGCCACTGATAAACTTCCCTTGATCGTGCTTATCAATTATCTGAAAAACGTTTGCAATTTTCAATGCTAATAAATGCATTTGCTATCAAGTAACCGTAGCTTTGCTCGAGCTCGAAAGAATAACGCGATAACATGTATGCATTTAAACAATGTTGAATTTTGAAGAAAACAAATTCAGATTGTTGATTCTTGCAAGTTTTTATGGATGATTTATGATTAATTGTTGAGCAGTTAAATCATTGCGCATTACTTACCGTCTGTTTTTTTTTTCAAATTTAGGTCTTTGTGAACTTGGAAAATTGCTTGGTATCGATGTACGGATGCCTAGAAGGAAGATAACTGTATTGCTTCTTGGTAACCATTCTGCTGGAAAGTCGAGCTTCATCAATTGGTAAGTTTACTAAAAGCTGAAATTATGCTGCTATAATTTAAATCTCACAAAAATACAAAACAACTTACAGTTTTTAGTATGTCGGTTTTTTAAAGTAGAGATGAAAAACAGACAGATATAATTCCCTGAAAACCTGCAAAAACATGGATTAATTTTTTGAATTTCTAATTTGCTAATTGTACTCTGTTTTGCTTAAATATTAAAGGTACATTGAAGAAACTATTTTGAAGACTGGGGTTGCCATTGAAACTCAAGGATACTTCTTTGTCGTTAGTGGAAAGAAGCGTGATACATTGAAGGTGAGTCACTCAGCACAGAAAAAAAAAGTTTTTCCTATTTTTGTATTTTTATGATGAGAATTGTGATTTATACTATATCGCCTTACATGTTTAATAATCCGCTTTTTTTAATCCTTAAATTAAATTTATATACATGCGTAATATTACCTTTAAAAAATTACTTACGATTTTTTAGGGGAAAGCGACGCTGGAGCTATATCCCCATTTGCGGCAACTGCAGAACTATTCAGGTAACATGTCCACTCGTTTTTAATTTTCTGCTTTCAGCTTTGCTTCTTCTTCTTTCATTGCTCGTTCGTTTAATTTGTTGAATAAACCCTCACAAGTATAGCCCTTTAATGGGCAGCTTGCCACTTTAATACAAATGCAAAGTGCCCTATAAAGAACTGCACCGTGAGGTTTTTTTTTTAATTTCTTGAACGGCATGAAGAAAAATATTCCTTTAGGGTAGTCTGCTTTGCTGTGCTCCACAAGAGGTACTCCTTGATGAGGACACTGCTAAAGAGATTGTAAATTTAGTTATGTGTGAACAGACTGAAGTGTAATGTGCTACTGACTCTTTCTCCATAATGATTCGTGACAAATGGCAGAATAGTTATGTCAGCACTGATATTGATACTGTCTCGGCATTTTTACTGATTGTGTGGGCTTTGGTCAGGACGATTTTCTTATTGTCAATGTGGTAGCCAAGCGCAGTTACAAACTCATTGTAATCAACATGAGTATATTTTCTCTTGTTTTTTTGGCTTAGACATTCCTCACAGTGACAGTGCACTTGGGCTAAAGTAATAAAAAAAGAAGATTAGAGATATCAGTGCAGTGTGTGATGCTCACTCAGAGTCAGACAGAACAAGTGTGGTTCAATTCTCAAAGCTCAATACTTCAAAAATAACAAAAAATTGGGGATATCGTTGTGCGATATGATAATGGCAAAGAATTTTTTGGTGGAATATTGAAGAAAGGAGATTGATGTGCTTCAAGAAGAAGAGCTTGAGACACACTGATGAGTCGTTCCACTCGTGTGGAGTATTTTATAAGGGTCCTGCTAATACTTCCTTTAGGGATGTGGTGATGTGCTTGCTTCTACTTTCTTAATAAGTGTCCATCCATTTCGATAAAAGCAAAACCTCAAAAAAAACATCTGGCATGAATTGATAACAAGGTCTGCCATCGTTAGTAAAATATTTTGTGTGGAACGTTGCGTTGTACACATATTTTTTTTTTATATTCAAGCTCCCTTACTACATTTAATATGAATTTGGTTACATTTTTTTCATACTACATACAACGTACGATACGTGCATATCTGTTCATATAATTCCCACTGAATGTTAGCAATAGCAAAACCATTAAATAATTTGTACGTTTAACCACCACACAGATTTTTCGAGGAATTTTGCTCTTGTGTGTATTCCATGTCGAGAATCGAGAATACATTTATGTATTTGCTGTAATTTTTAATGATTCTAGTTCAAACAAGTTCATGCATTTTTCAATTCGTCAATGGGCATCACGTAGACGTGACAATTTTCCTTTAACCGATTAATGATGAAAAATAATGATTAAAAAATAGTAGTCAAAATGTGGGAAACATCAATATAATTTTTCCCTTCTCTGTTAGCCGTGCGTGTGAAGAGGGAAAATGCATGCTTAGCTTAGCTTACTGCCATAAATTTTCGGCTTCGGTAATGGTTTTTAATAATATTATTTCATGTACCATTGTTCTAATCACTTATTAGTGTGTACTTGGGAGAGTGAGAGTTAGTAAGTCGGCAGAGTTACGGCGTACATGCTCCTTAGGTTTTCATATTAGTTGTTATCAGTAAATAGCAGTTCATCTCTTGACCAGGTTTATGGTTTCACCCAGCTAATTAGTTCGCTTTCAAAGAAACATTGCTGCCAAAAAGAATGATAATCTTTTTACATTTCGTTCTCACCACCCACAAAATGTTCAAATGATGGTCTAATGAGGATAAATGTTAAGAACATTCTTACGGTCACTCTACATCGAATGACGAAAAAAACGAGGCTTTTTCGGTTTTCTCCAAAAAATCCAAACCCCAAAAACCACTGATTTCCTTTCAATTTCAGAACTGATTTTTGTTTTTGCAAATTACGTATTAATGTGACGTTGACGTATATAACTTAATTAGGTTGAAGAGTAAAGTAGTTATTTCAATTTTTCGTTTTCAACTTGTTTTCCTTGTTGAATCAATTTATTTGTTCAATAAAAACAATTCTTGTCCACATCCGGCTTCGTTTAATTTTTTAAGTTGATCGTATGACCGTTCGTAATAATTAACTTCAACTTTTAAGTAATTTGCTGTCAGGGCTTGCATAAGTTAAGAAATAACATGTTTTAATGAGCGTTTTTCTGAGCTATTGATTGTCATTTCTACTTACTATATTGAATTTCAATTCTTGTCTGTAAATCTACGTGTACTTCTATTATCCTGTTTATTAAATGTTGACAATGAATGATCTCCTTCATCCTTAAGTAATGATAATTAAAATGAGGCACTTGGAAGATATTTTTTTGATGCAGTCAGTCAAATGATGACTAATTCATCCAATTGCTATGCACAATCGCTAACCCTGCTTATTCGCGTCATCAAATGCACCAATGTTTTCTGTATACGTTTTATGTACCTTGCTAATAATATTTTTATGTTTTAACTTACAGGTGTGATCGACTACCTAACAACAGAGATAAGCACTTCTCGAGCACGGAAGTTCAACTTGGTTACATTTATTGATACACCTGGATTAGTCGATGGAGATATGCACTACCCCTTTGATGTTAACGAAACTCTGCTTTGGCTTGGTGAGTCATGAGTCATAGTCATCTTCCAACAATCTGTCTAGGTCTCTGCATTTGCATGTGTTTGTTGAATCTCTCTCCTCAATTTCTATACAATGCCGTCTGCAGTCATAAAAATACGTATGTTACGTTTGTTGCATCCTTGGGGCTAGAGCTACTAGCGAGCAAAATACTTTTTGTACTGTAAACTTTCACTTGTTGAGTCCACGCATGGCTATGGTATAAGTGTGTAATGTGATGACGGCAAAATGTATTGCAACAAGAAAAAGGCAAACAAAAAGAAATATGCGTAATGCGTAAGAATGTTGATAAACATTTCGTTTGTTTTTGGTGGTGTGATGCATTACACTATCTGTTTTTTTGGAAGGTTGAATGATATACATTTTTCTTATCGGTAGTACTATGATGATGGGAGGAGGGGGAGATAATATATGAGATCATGCAGATCGATTTGCTATGTTGTATTGTCGGCATTCAGAATAATTTTGGGATGCATGGTATCCGTGTGATAACGAAGATGATGAGCATGATGAGTCATTTTTCAGATTACATTGCACTGGCAAAAGAACATGTACAATTGCCAAACGGATCTTTGGAGATAAAGGAATTCATTTCACAGCTTTTATGTTGTTTTTCTTGCAGGGGACATTGCTGACCTCGTGTTTGTCTTTTTTGACCCAATGGGCCAAGCTCTTTGCAAACGAACATTGAACGTTGTTGAGAAAATGTGGGCCAACCATGATGATAAAATGCGACTTTTCTTGGCTAAAGCTGATGAGGCAGGATCGGAGACTGATCGGCAACGGTAATTCTTTTTGTTTTTAATGGTCTTGTAGAGTAAATAGATCGTATTACACGTAGTAATCATCTTACAAAAGACTTTCATCAAATTCAATATTTAACATCAAGTTGTGCTGCTTCTTTAAACATCCTTATCGTAATCAACTTATAACTCTAGTTCCCGTCGCCTTATTGTCTGAGATGCAAACATTTTCCCCTTTCAAGAAACAATGATGATGGTGTACCAGACGAAAGTTTTTGTGTTTCTGGACTACAACTTGTACTATGTTGCATAATATGCATAATTTCATTAAATATTCTCTTTAGTGTGCTGATGCAAATTGTTCAGGAGCTTTGCAAACGGCCTGGACTCAACCGAACTGGATTCGACATGCCAACAATTTATTTGCCAGACGCAACTAGCAAGGTACTAAAAACGTCAAATATTTTTCTTCTTCTTGAAGGAGTGTGAATATTGATCAATGCTAAATTATTCTTTAAAAACTACGTGTGGATTCTTGGGTAGTTCAATGTTCTATTTCTGGGCAGAATTTTTATATGCATAACGGGTTTGGCTTGTCAAGTAAAGCGTTCTTTCCCCTTCTTCAATCTTGATGAAAAAAATATCGTATATATTATGTCTCTTTACTCTTTACCACAAGCAGTAGTACTGCTATCCTCGATGGGGTGACATGAGACTCCTTTAAGTTGACTTATAACTATAACTTTATGCATTATGCATACACGATGTACCTTGATCTTGCTTATTGTCTTAAAAACGTTATAGCTAAACCTGAGACTTGACAAGATATATATTTCTACTATGATAGCATGAAAATGAAACAACCAGAAAATGCGAGATAACAATTATCGAAAGGGCACAGCAAATGCTGATAACAAAGTTTCCAATATTGTTTTTTTTTCTTGCCTGCTTACAGCCTACAAAATGTGCCAATCAAATTGAAGATGTCTGCACAATAGTTGAAAAAACTATCGAGCAGGCTATTCAGAACTCCTTGAACAATCTGGACAATGACACGACTCTTTTCAAAGAAAAGCTTGCTGCTAGACTGAAGGCAGATACAGAAGCGCGAAGCAGGAATTGGTCCAGGAAACTACAAAGTAATGACAATTTATGAGTCAGTAAATGATTTATTGAATTTATAAGGTTTTTGAAGTACACTGTGCTACAAGTGTTTTCGTTTTGACTCTCAATTTGCAGGTTGGTGCTATGGGGGACTTGGGCTTGTCCTTCCGATTTTGCTTTTCCTCAGTTTGATTGTAGCTAACGCCACCCCTCAAGCAATGCGTAAGCATGTCGGTCCTGGTGCTGATATATTGTACACTGTGATGGTAATTAGAAACTCAATTTATTGTTTCTCATGCATCGAATTAAATTATGTTTTATCGAATCATGGGGAAATCAGTTCATGTTCAAGTTATAAATGTTATTATGAGCAATTTAAATAATTCTCTTCAGAAACCTCTTGCTGGACTGTGGCAGATAATTCCAGATGGGTATCATTTACAAGTAGTTACTGCTCTCGTTGTCGTCAGCGGAAGTTTATTGATCACATCAAGACTTTTTGTAAGTGAAGCTGTCTTGGCGAAGCGTGAGCTTAATATCATGAAACGGGGCATGGATTTCGTTGAAAAGGCATCTGAGCGAAAGGTAAAACAATTATAGCATATTTTCTTGGAAACTGAGTGTTATAGAACCCAAGCAGTAAACTAATTGTTTGTTTTGTTGTTTTTGTAAATTTTCAGAAAGTAATGTATTCCGAATATCTTCGCCAGAGCTTGACCGAAGCGGACTACTGCGAATGATTAATATAAGCTTTATAATTTTCTCTAAAAAGGGGTTTACGAAGAGTACAAAAAGTATAAAGTCGTATGTCGGAGTTATAAATCTTATCAATTAATGGGTGTGTGGGTAGATATGTGTTGTATGATGCTTGCGAATGAGGACCAAGGGTGCTTTAACCTATTAACTTTTACATAATTCTTATTGTGAGTTCTTTGTTATCTTTACACTTTTCTGTTTATTTTCAGATCTTGATTTTACTGCTAGTGTAGGTACACAAGTTTTGTACTATTTCATATCATTTCTATTAGTTATCATGTAATTCTAAGTATATTTAAGTGTTCTGGTTTTTAAAAATTGTTTCATTTTATATTAATTGTAATCTCATCGGTTTGTTTCAGATATTATTTGTTTAATACGTTGAAAAATTAAATTACATTCAGATAAGTTTTCATCGTGCTTATTTCAACATTCCAAAAAAATATACGTATATAACGAAAGTTTACCTGGGAATATACAAACAATCTGAAAATATTATTTTTGTGATCTGTAACTAGATTTGGTAGCCGCTGAAATTACAAAAGAGTAAAAGCAGGCTTTGATATTGATATTATAATGAATGAACAGTATTTTACGTAAAACAATTAGTTATAATCTATAGCCAAAAAGAGGTTGTGGTATTCTTTGATAAACTAATAAGTAGCATGAAATTATGGGCATATCAAAAATTTGAGTGGCGAAGTGATGTGCAACTATACATATATTGGTAAGGAGTGTTTTCTACAATTTACGCAGATTGCTATTGAAATACAAAATAAAATATTTTGAAATGTTTTTAATTGTATAAAATATAAATCCTTTTATGAAACATGTTGCTTGTCATGTAAATGTAAATACATACAAAATGATGATGACAAAAATAAAACCGGTTTAACATTCTACATTTAAAATATAGCTCACGTGAATCGTCGTGTGCTCAGTTTATATATTTATTTATTCAATAGTCAACACTTTATGTCTTTTAAAAATAATGAACTCATGTATTAAAATTCATAAATAATAGAAGAATCATTGTCAGTTTTTCATACCTAATAATAACACTTTGAATAATACATGTGCATTGAATGGTTTTTTTTTCAGTTACAGCTCCCACTGGGAATCCTCAGACTAGTAAATGGAAAAATAGCAAACATAACAAAACTTTGTGGGTAGCAATATCCGGTGTACAGTTTCCTGTAATATACATGGTTCATTTTAGTTTAGACTCTTTTTTAACGATGACGAGGACACTTGTTAGAAGAAGAAAAAATCACTTTAAAAAACTTTTAATTTTTTTTTCATTGAATCGTTTTTGAATTTTATACTTAGTTATCATCCTGAGGAATCGATCTTCGATTAGAAAGAAGTGTAATGAATGAAGCAGTACTTGTGACAGACTCACGATGCTGATGCCAACGACTTGAATATGAACTCATCCAGCCGTTGAGAAAATTAAGGAAACCACTGTTAGCCTTTGAGATTGCTTGTTCATCCCTATACTCTGGGCTTTCTATGTCACTAAACTCCGAGCACTCTTGTCTTCCTTGTTCTTCATCATCACCAAACACACCTTGTAACTTGGATTTTGCTGAAAAGTTGCTGCAATTTCCATTTTCTGACTCAATCACGTCCTCATTCTTTGAGTTTTTGTTTATGGTTATCGCTGTATCACTATCACTCCTTAAAACTTTTTGAGATTCTAAAACTTGTTGGTAATCACTTGGTGGTAGTGGTAGCTTATGAGCTAGTTGGTTGAACTGCTGAACATATTCCTGGCAATTATCACTTGCCCTTGGAGCATCAGTCCGGCTGCAGCAAGTGCACCCTGAGATCATTCCTTTCAATAAATTGTTCAGTTCTTCTCGAACTTTTTTGTATCTGCACACGTACACCAAGGGTGAAAGTACAGGGTGAAGGCACGCAATTAGCGTTGGTATGAGATACTTGAACTTTTCAAAAGACCCTTCCGGCAGTCTTTCAGTGCCCCAAGAATTTGAATTCTGTAAAGTAGATTAAATATATAATTATTCAAGCCAAGCAGTAATGACAATTTAGAATTACTATTCGTATTACAATTAACTTACAATTAGAGATGTAACTGCCGAATAAATTTGTACACAGAATAGCGGACCAAAGCACATAACAGGAAGGCCAATCGTAATTAAAGCAACTCTTGCGGCTTTGTTCATATGAGCCTTTCGCTTGATACGCTGGACAAGTTTGAATTTACAGAATACTTGATTTAATCCTTCAATGTTAAATCCAGCTGGAGTTAAAAAAAAAGATTACTTTTAAAAACCGGTCCCCATTCATGCTCATGTATAATGTATTTAATTTTTCTGAAATTTAAATACTTACCTGGCTTTTTTGCATCTCCTGGAAGTATAAATGGACTTTTGTTCTGATAAGCCATTTTAGTTTTTTGTTTGCGCGCTTCCATCCAAATCTTCAGGTACATATAGAACATAGTAACCACGGGTATAATAAAAAATACTGCTGCATGAATTAACTTTAATACTGGCCACCAAACAGCTACTGGTCTGGACTGAAGAGATTCATGTGGATTATTGGGTAACACATCTGAGTTTAAGATTGCCCCAGGATCATCGAACACAACGTTGTCGTCAGCGTCGGTTTGCATGGGCATGGATAGGACTTGCCTTGTCCCTGGATGGCCTGCTGGCCATGGCCGTTGGAGAAAGCTTGAACGACACTGGTTCCCTGAGAGGGCATTCACAAAGTCAGTGGGATCTGCTACCCCAACAACTGCGAAAGCTACACATAAACCAAACAAAAATGTCAACTCAATAACACTTCAATGACAATTGACACTTATGTAATTTTGTAACTCCTAAATACGTGTCTACAACTTACCAATTGAGATAATAAACGAGGTAAGCGACACCAAGAATATCACCGAAGACTGCAATATATCATGATAGTGAAGCGGTGCAACGACAGCTAGATAACGTTCTATAGCTATTTTCAATGGCCCAAGAATCGATAAGTTTGTTGCCATAATAAAGATAAACTTGTGAATGATGAATATCCATTGCTGGATGCAATGATTATCAAACATGTTATCATGTGCTTCAAATCCGTTTCCACCATCCTTTTTTATAAGAGTTTCATCCCCCACAAATATTGGCCGACCATCCTCAGCTTTTTTATCTGTCAATTCCGCATGTAAGCTGGACGAGTACTCCAAAACATACACGAACGATATCGGAACAAAGATGAAGAGTGATATGATATCCACAAGTACAACAAATAATATAAATCTGGAAACGTGACAACAAAAAAAACACAATTTTATTTTTATAAACTTTCAAAACAAATCTAAACTTTAAGAACTAAGGAACCAAAAATTAAACTCACTTATCAGTTTGTCCCCTGACTGCTCTTGAACGAAGGTAAATTAGAGCTGCAGGGCAATTCACAATTAGCCCCAGGACGAAAACCACTCCCAAGAAGACCAACGATCCAAGGAGCAGTATTTCAATGTCGGCCACATCCTGAGGTACTTGCGTCGTTTCCATTCCCGTTACGAATTCTGACCTGACATGTGCCAGAACTCGACGAGATTTTCTTTTTGGATTTTTGCCTTTTAAGTTTTAGTCGTGTAATGCGATTGCCGATGTGTTCAGTAGACCTAGTCCTGGACATCTGCAAGAGGAAAGAATGGGCGCTATTATTTTTCATCATACTTTTTTTCTATCTCTCTCTCTCTCTCTCGCCCTTTCAATCTAACCTATATCGTATTTCATTTTATTTCAATGCGTGAAATGTATTGCCAATATCAGCATCCCATTCCTAATGAATGGAGATCTGGACGAGAAATGTTAGACAGGTCACACAAGTTTGTAATGAAGAGGATGACGATATGATTTAATCTTTGTGTAAAAAATATATGATTAGTTTTAACATGACTGAAACATGTGGAATATGTAGATATTCACTTTGCTCTTGTACTCTCGACTATGTGGCGATGATGATGATGATGATTGATTAGCCAGTTACGTTATGCATTCCGTCGTGCCATCACATGAAATTCAGCATTTTTCCACACAAATTTTACAACGTCCACAAATAGCAAACGCAAACTTTAAATCATATGTCAATCTTTTTTTACAGACGATTTTAATGTGTGTGCATTTTTTCAGAAAATACAAGCGCCTTTAAAAAATACATCTACAATAAATTGTGCGCAAAAAATACAGACACAGCCAAACATTGTACTTGTAACTTTGTAACCTATCATTTATACCTATTATCATGTTACAACTTTGTATAAAAAAACAAAACGTGCAAATTGTTACAAATGTCTATCGTTTAAATACTATCCAACTGCCCTTCTCAATGACCACACACTTTATCTGCAAACCTTGCTTTTTGCACATGTCTTTGCGAAAAAAATCTACGACTTACATAAAAAAATAGCTTATCAAACTGGAAAAATGCGTCAAAATCTCAAATTTTGCAAAGTACAAAATGGCTTGTCTCACTCTCACTATCACACGCCAATGAGGAATGTCTATATAGTTAAGTTTTCTAAAAAAAATGCCTACAAAGCAAATTATTTTCAACAAAGCGTATCCATTACATTTAGAACTGCATCCGTTTTATTTAACTTTTCCTTGATTTTAGTTTTATGTTTTTCCTTTCACCGTTACACCCTCCAGAGAGTTGAGTTTTACTGTGCATTTCAACTTAGGCACATACTTTTATTATTATGTTAATACGCTGATTTACAACGCCTACAACATTATGACAACTTTTATGATGAATACAGGTGGTGACCCTAAGCAAAATAAAAAAACAACATCAAAATGTATTCATTTATATTTTTATAACTCGACTTTTCAATTCAATAGGTCGCGTCGCAAAGATAAAATTGAAGAGAAGAGACTGCCTGTCGTCGTCGAGGGCAAAAACTTTGGGTTTTTTTACTACTACGCATCTTCATGATGACTTGTGGTGGTCCGCTCATGACTTGTGCATGCGCTCACTTTTTTTCCTCTCATTCTCCAAAAAGCTTTAAAACAAACTACATAAATAAATGACAACATGGAATTGTGCCGAATGCATAAATTAACTGATTTCATAACATAAAACGAGGATTTTCAATTACGATTAGATCGTCAACTAATTTTTAAGTTCTTTTTTATGTCCTTTCAATGAATAAATGGATGAGTGTAATGCATAATAATAATAAATGTTAGAATATTGATTTTAAACTCTACGAACAATACAGAGCAATAAGGTACATATGTAACATGTAACATTATAAGAGATTCATCTGCTGCTGTTCTTTTTTTTCAATTTATGGAAAACAAAGCAGAATTTTATAGCGTCAAAAAGGTTTGTTACCGGATGGAATTTCAATGATATTTTGAGTGAGAGAAATGCTAAACAAAATGACGTATTCATTGAAGGTCAGAGATCAGATTAACCTTTTTATATTACACGCAGCTTAGTTCATCTATTTTCCAGACATGAAATTTAATATGTAAACTACGTAGGATTTTTTTTCTAACTAATTTTGATCATGACCAGAAAGTGCAGTTGTTTTTTATTTATTTCGAATGCCTAATCAAAGCGAACTTTTAAATGCAGCTATATAATTTTAAAATAAAGTTGTTTTCCTGTAGTATTAGCTTACACGTGACTATACTAAAGTTTTTATAGAGTTTCTTTGTGCAACAAGGCGGCAAGCGTTTACTTTTATCCTTCAAAACGCGTATTTAAAATGAACACGTAGCAATATATCCTTTTATTGCAGGAAGGAACTGGAAAATTGCAGATATTGGTGAATATACCAATGACCACTACACTGCGCAGCGAGCAATGTCGGTGGCAAACGACATGTGATGGGCGATCATGATCACCAACGTGTACATCGCAGCGGTCATCAAAATGTGGATGATGCAAATAGGAAAACTGTGAAATTCATTTTAATCAGTGGACATGGTTTTCATCTTAAAATTTTAAAATGCCTACAACATAAACCACTAATGACCAATTACCTGAACCACTATTTACTTAATATAAGGTTGTGAACAAAGTGAATATAGCAGAGAATGTAGACGCCCCCGCTTTTCCCTATATCAACACTTTAATTTCACATCTTTTGTTTTATTCTCGACAATGTCACATGAAAATATTTCATAGGAACCATATTCCTTACTGTAACATAACCGTTGTACGTACATATAAATATATGTAGTCGAATCGAATTACGCAATGCAATATAATATCTTGCGGCGAGTATATTGGTTAATTGCAGGGGCCTAACTCTTTATCAATAGAGTCAATGGAGTTCAAAAATGTTAAAACTCAAGTACATGTCTACTGTCTACTGCAGGGCTAAATATGATTCCATTCCCATGATTATATAATGGATTCTATCATGGCGGCAGATTGATAACTGTTTGTCTGGACTGGATGATGAGTACTTATGAATAAGTACAGAATATTCCGACTACGTTTATGTAGTCAGCAGTCAAAAGGCTAACGTTTATTCGAAAAATGCAGACGCTTAAATTTTTTACTTCATAAAGCAGCCATGAAAATAAGTGTAGAATGGATGCTGGGATGAAAAAGATAATCATTTTCTTTCAAGCTTTAGATGGCATTTAAAAAATGAAATAACATCGATCGTCAATCTGGATAAAATAAACTTTAGTCCAGAAAAGAAACCCAATAAGCAACTCCTCAATGTCACAACAAGTTATTCTTAACAATAGTAAACTTAAATATGTTAGGAAAGGGCAGTAAACATTGTCTAAAATTGCAAGTAAAAATGCAAATTATGTTACATATCATGCTATATTTACTATTGAAAAATACACTCTTCAATGACTAACTTGCCCAAATGAAATTAAGTCCCAAGATAAATGCATAGGCATATGCAAGGAATTGCTATTACACGACTTCATGGAATTTTTGACCACTAATCATGTTGATTAAAGTCGAAATACGTAATAATAGTTTATAGGCATGTTATTATTGTTACGTTTGCAATTTAAACGTGACCATAACCTTGTCTGTTAAATAACTATTAACAGTACTTGTT
>JAQFZG010001592.1:0-20294 GCA_034695465.1 Entomobrya nicoleti | reverse complement strand
CCTGGGTCAACCGATTTGACCCAAATTCAATAGGGTTCCCCTGTGGTACTATATGTATCTGTATACCAAGTTTCAAGGAAATCGGTTGATCCGTTCGGAAGATAGAGCGCGCACGGACAGACAGACAGACAGACAGACAGACGGACTTTTTTGTCCCGTACCCATTCCTAGAAAGTTTTATTACCTAAAACTTAATAAGTAGTACGAAGTACCTCGCACTACTTAATAATGTCGCTTAGTTTCCTGGTCAAACTTAATAAGTGCATAGTATACAGCCACAGGTCGTTGTGCTTTTATACGTTTACACGTAAACTTTTACCCAGTATGGTTGAAATCCCGGCATTTTATGAATAGTTTGTGTCCACGAAATAATGATTTTTGTGCAGATAGCATCGAAATTGACCAATTTGGGAATTGTTTGAAAAACAACACAGTATGCAACCACAGCAAAACCAATATTCACAAAATATAGTTCTGCTGGTAATCTACTCCATTCACAAATACTAACGTAGTTTAGAACAACAGAGAGTGCTACACTAAAGCCCATCAGAACGCCTGAAATATTTGCCACCGCTGCTTGACCAATCTGATTAATGTAATGAAATTGGTTATATAATTAATTAGTTTGTTCCCGAAAGACTTTTTTTGTAAGTGGGATAGTGGGAAGCAATATTTAAGTATGAATTACAAAAGGATATTATGGTGACCAAATTAATTGTGTAAATTCTTGTGCCTTCTAGTATGCTCCATTGAAGTAATAGCCATCGTACAACAAATGCAATTAGCATTCCCAAGCTATTTTTAAATATGTAGGGGCATCGAGATTCAACAATTATGTAGAAGGGATCCACTTGAAACCACATTAGAAGCGACGCAAAACTTATTCCAACGAGGAATTCTACTCTTGCTAGAACTCCAACTGAAATTCCGTTAAGGTCACAAGGTTTCCCATTTACAACCTTGAGAATTTCTACGGAGACAATTTAGTCTAATTTAATTAATTGTTTTAATTTACAGAAAAACGTTAACTGTTTAGAAATGTATATGTGATATTACCTATTGTTAACAATTTTAAGTATCCGGATGAAGGTGGCGCAGAATATCGACGTACTTTGGTTCCGTGGGAAAGTCGAATATCCATCTCTATAGTTTGGTTCATATAGCAAGTCCAAGATACATCACTAGTTTGAAGAATGAATGCTAATAAAACGAGAAGAATGTAAAATTCTGATATGTAACTACAGTTTGCAGTGAAAGATGTGATGTATATGAACGAATATGACGCTGACAGTCTGACAAGCCTATATGCCAAACTGAAATCACGTTATATGCCTTGGTTCAGAACCTAGCTTTCCGAACTGCTCGAGAATATTGGACTGAAATCCTATGCACTTCTACTATGCCCTACGCTAGCTTCCGTGCCCTTAAAATGCCACCACTGGCAATGATGATAATAGTATTAAAAGAACTAACTCCAAGCACCAGTTTGCTAATTAATTCAATTAAACTTTATTTCCTATTTAATTACAAAGCTAGTTGTCTGGATCACAATCAGATCCAGTTACACATAAAATTATGTCAACTCAACTACTTTCCTCCAATTCTACTACTACTCTAAAATCCTAAAATTATCCTCCGTCTTCTCCTCTTCTTCTCCGACGTGTTGAATCCTGTCTGCTTTTCCTCACCAAATCCCACCATCCTACATGCAAACAAAAGAACAAGCACGCATCCAAAATATTCAAATATTCATGTGATTTATGATTTCTTCTTCATGGGGCGAAGTGGTCCATCGTCAGTATATGTACGTTGAAGTACGCTTTTGTACGTTTATGTATGAAGCCATGTCAGAATTGTCAGTAAAAAATTGCCATTTAAAATACATGTGACCTTGTGACCCCCATATCTCGGGTCAGGGGCGATATTGAGGTCTGAAATGTATTCCATTGTGACCAGCTGTTGATCCTGTATGGTATTTGACGATAAAAAAATTTGCCATTTAAAATGCATGCGACCTTGTGACCCCTATCTCTCGGGTCACGTTTGACCCCCGGGTCTGAAAATCAATCCCATAGAAGGTCTTGACCTAAGGTGTCTGTGTGCCAAGTTTGGTGTCATTCGGTCAAGTAGTTTTTGAGTAATCGTGTTCACAGACACACACACACACACACAGAGACAGACAGACAACATGTTAAAACCATTAACTACCTAGCTACGCAAACGGTAGTTAATAAGTTCAGTATCCCTGTACAAAATTTATAACAAATACGTGAGCAGGTTTTGGAAGTGAGCCTGTTGCGATTTCGACAGAAATACAAAATAAGGAAGGATAGTATGAGAATGGTAATGACAAACAGAGATACGTAAAATGGGAAATTTTTTCGGTGTCCTTTTTCAATTCGGTATAAACGAGTTTCGGGATTTATTTGAATGGGGGATGAATATCTTAAGAATATGTAATATGAGTTGTTAATCATGCGAGTTGTTTCCCAAAACAATGGGGTGGCCGTTTTTTTGCTGTTAAATTTATGTTGAGGTTTGAAGAATATTTATGAGAAATAAACTATCCACTTTGTGTCTTACCTTCGGACTGACTTTCAGAGAGAAAAGTTGAATGTTCTCGTAATTTTTATTCAATAAAATGTTAGGCAAACTTAATTAAATCTTACGAAGGCAAAGATAGATTTTGACTAGTTCCGTGATCAAAAGATAGCTTGGTAAAGATTTACTTACTGTTTGCTTAACTGAGATATTAAGGATAAACTGCAAATTGTACGCTTAATGCTTAAGATTTCAATTATATGTAATGTATATTTAGTAATTTATATTCCAAGTTGATATATGTAATGGACATATATTTCAATGTCTTTTGGATGGAACTTTCCCGATAAAACTTTAATCTGAAGAGTTGCAATATATTAATCCAACTTATATTTGCTTTTTGTCTATCAAAAAAGAGTCGCTTCAGTTCAAAATAAATCGTTTCTGATTCCGAGTTCGTTTATGCATATAAAAATAGGCTTATTTCATCAATATGGTCATAGCATAAATTTATGAATCTTAATTAACACTGGTGCCAAAACTGTTTCCATTAAAATGGACCGAGTAATGTAGTGTTTAATGATGATTATTTGGCTATTGCAAATGCAATTCGTGTATGTTTTTGTTTAAATGTATGCTTTCATGAATGTAGCCGAGCCTGTAGCATACAATGTATGCATGTAGCCACGATTCATCAGGCTTGAAATTAACTGCTCCAGATTCGTACGGGAAAGCTTGCAAAAACCACTGTTTTTTATTACGGTCATTCATTTGTCTTTGACCAACCCATCCTTTTTCAGCTATAGACGTGACACAGGCATTAAAAAACCAAATATATATAACTCTAACGCTTTTATATCTTTAGTTGAATTCAACAGCTGAACTATTTATCCACAGTTGAATAGATAATAGCAATGAAATTCGACTTTTGGAACTTACATATAGATAATTCAACATTTAACTGTCCTTTGTCTTTGTATCATCATTTAATATCAAATAAAAGACTAACAATAAATGCTAGACAAGTCAGATCATCACAACGTTTAACGAGTAAAAAAACCATGTAACTAATAATTCCGCATTACAAGGATCTACGTCTCTCCAAATCTATTTGCTTATTCCATTTATTATATCCTCTGCATTTCACAAGTATAAAGAAATGAAAGTTAGAATAGAGTTGGGGTTTGTTTTACTACTTCCGCTACTAAAACTTATCGAAACAGTGCCTCAAACAGATACTGCAACGATACCGGCAAATCAAATTCAGGATGAGTTAATTGAGGATAAACTAAGCGTTTCGAACCAGTTTGTTGAACAAGATGGAATACCAACAGTCACCATGCCAGGACCTACAAATAGACGAAAGCCAAAGAGAAGAAGAAAATATAACAGGAAGCATTCGCTTAGATCAAAAACTGGGAAAAAGAAAGACAGTAAAAATACAGATTGATATAACTGAACAATAAACATAAAACGAATTGTGACAAAGGTATTTCAAAACCTTGCCCTGACCGAACTAAAATGTGGTGAAGATGATTGCAACTTTCTTTAGCAAATATTTATTCCAAAATTTTTATTGTTTACTTTGTTAATTCTCATATAAATGAAAAAATCTTTAATCAAGTAATTACAATCCAAACAAATAAAAAAATCTTAACTAATTTTTCCTCACATATTTTTGAACACAAGAAATGGTTGAACATTATATCATTACCATATTGAATTAACATTAATGCAAAACTTCAAAACAGACAAAAAAAAATTAAAATTTTATCCAATGTAATAAACTAAAATTTTATAACAGTTTAATAAACTATGTTGTATATACGTCTTTTTACTCAAATTAACTAAAAACATTTGCTTCCTGAGTTGATTTCCATGTCTCCGGCACTACGCCGGCATCACTACCTCAGCTTCAGAATTCTGAAATACAAAAAAAAACATTGTGTAATATATTTTCAAATGTACAGATTTGCAACTCATCCCAATTTCAACATCAATTAAAAATCCATATAATTGTAGACCGTTTACCTTCGCTGATCTAATCCGACCACTCTTTCTACTCGGTGGCAATGTTGGATCAAAGCGCTTTCTATATTTCTTCCTCCTTGTCTTCAAGTCTTTATTAGTCATATTCCCATTAGCACGTTCCAAGACAACCACCGCCTTCCAATGATGTTTCGGAAGTAATAGCTCAATCTTAGGTTTCAAAACCTGAATTACATCGCAATCATTTATTTCCTCAACTTTTTCACTTTCCGTTTCCCTCAGCCATTCATTTTCATCAAAAGCGACTTCCTTATCAGTCTTATTATTATTGTTGTCCATTGGCTCCTCCTTCATCCTCCCATTTGAATTCCAATCATTTATATTATTACTTTCTCCATTAGCAGTTGCCCGCGTCTCTTCTTCAGCTTCATTAAAACATGTAGACATTGGTGTGGGGGTCGTCGTCGTCGTGATTTTTTCTGCTGTCCAGATCACTGATCCTGTTGTCACGTGTGATGAAGATGATGATGAAGATCTTGCTTCCCTTGCACGTTTTCTTTTAAGCCTCCTATTATAAGCCCTTAAGTCTTCATCAAAAACTGGACAAGAAAATTTATTCTGATTGATAACGCAGTCAAGACAGTCAATGTATTCACAACACAAATAAAAACACTTTCGATGTGAGCCATCATTATAAAAAACGCCGCAGCTGGGGCAGCTCTCTGGTATGGCACGGGATGTTGTTGGGGTCATTCCAAAGAGTCGGATGACGTGGTTCATATATCTTATCTTTTGGACCATCTTGCTCTACAAAATAACAGAAAAGGTTAAATAATTAGTCAATTTCGTTTCCATGGCAACCTTTTTCAAAAACGGACCGACGAACAAACTTATAAAGCACATAAAATACACACCTCTTAGACTTATGCAACAAATTCAATTTTCAAATTACTTACTTGGATTTCAAGGGAATCTTTTTGGCTTCAAATTATTGATTAGTTTATCGATTACTTTTAAAATTGAAGATTTTAGATAACAAAGTAGATATATCGTAGGAATGATATGCTTAAAATTAAATCCTTTACGGCCTCATTTTCACAAATGAATTGCAGCAGAAAAGAAGTTTCCTCTTTTCATTTGCTATTCACTTTCGTGTACTTAAAATATACACACAATTAGACTACACTTCACCCACACATTACTGCAATGCAACAATTGAATTGAAGTATCAAGTATGCATGCACGTTTAGCAAGGAATAATATTTAGGAGAAGTGCAAGTGGAACCCTTCTTTTTTTTGGTTTGACAGGATATGTATTTCTTTTAAGAGTATTGTTTCAGATGTATGTACATATGCCTATTAGTTCACTTACTTTGATTCGATTACCATATAAATGTATTACCAGCACGTTGGTTGCCAAGCACTACAAAAAATGTCGGCAAGGCAAGAAGAAGGTGGAAAAGGGGGATACGTGTGTGTGGAAAGAGAGGAGAAGGGTAAACCCAAAAATGAAATGAAAAGACATGTAATATTACTCAGCTGCTTATTTCCTCTCTCTCCTTCATCCTTCTTTTTCTGGTGTGGTTTTTCAAAGTTGCATCTGGTTCTCTGGTGCATCGCATATATAATGTTATCACTATCAGTATTCAGTATCCAAAGTAATAATAGTGAAGTAAAAACCACTTTCAACATTTTGCTGGCTGGGTTTATTGAACCATTTGGTTTGGGATTGGGATCGGATGCTACACACTAAGTGATGATATAACACAAGGTATCATCGTACCACTATGCACAGTCCAGAAGATATGAACTTGTTTTCGTTGCTGGGTTTGTAGGAGGAGAATTGATGATTATTATGTATAAAGGAATATTTTGTCCGTCTGTCGGTCAAAAAAGGTCAAGGGTTGAAGGTCAAATGGTATTATTTTTTCGTAATGTCTTAATATTTAAAGATAACTTGATATATTTGGCTGGTTACTCAATTTTGGTCGATTGTGTAAAGGATGACAGGCCAAAGGTCAAAAGGTCATTGGTTAAACATAACTAATCAGCGGGTAAGGTAATTAATTATCCTTATTGTATGACTTTGAAGGAAGGCATTTTATTAAAAGCTTTTACAGCTACGTGCTTATGACGTATACAAATATTTACTTTGTGCGTTGTAGTTGGCTTATTGGGCTGAACGAGTGGAAAATATTGTAAAATGTAACATTTGTATGAAAGCAGCATTGTATTGTGCACATAAATGGTTGAATGGATAATACAATACAGTTTTTGAGTTGCTTTTGAAGTCGCTTGTGTGTGAATAAATGTAAAATGTGTGTACCTTGCATAAGCAAACAAGCTGAGCTGAGACGACGGAGTAGATAAGAGATAAAAAATTCTTGTCATGGCTGAAGTGTTTGAAAAATAAATGTGTGAATTGGGCCTAATGAATTCGTTTTGGGAAGAAGGGGCTGTTCATTTGTAAGTTGGCTGTATTTGGTTATAAGAATGGATGAGAACTGTGGGTTTGTACATGAATTTCAATGAATATTTGGTTACATGGACAGCCCCCAAGTGACCTGAATTCTTATTTGCTTTTTAATAAAATGATCTATAAGTGACGATATCGTAACGGTTTGTATGATCAATGATAGTTAATATGAGATTTTTTAGGATGTGGTTGATCAAATGAATGGATATTGTGGTTTAGTTTGGCTAATTCAGCGTTTTTGGGAAGTTTAAAGGATGGACGAAACTACACTGATGAGATATCCTATTCTTTAAACAGATTCTGAAATCAGTTTAGAGAAAGCTTGTGTAATTTTGAAATTGAAATTATTGAATGGTTTTTAAGGGAAGTGGGTTTTAACTTTTATTGTTAATTAGTTGAATTAGAAATGTTAGTATGGAAATTTCAAAAGGTGCTTGGTGGAAGCGATATATTTTTTGGGGGTTAAAAATATCTTAAGTTAAGTTGATAAATGAGGTTAAAACTTAATTTGATTACATTTATGCATTTGAGATACATATAATAAAAATCGTCATAAACATTTTCGGATTGTTTATACATTTTAATTAATTACAGCAAAGACAAAAATGTATCAATATCGAATATTTTGTTAGTTTTAAATCATCTCAAATTTAACTCCTTAGAATTTTACAATATTCTAAACTCTGATAAAAAGAGTAGTTGTAAGTCAGTAAACTCAAGTTTCTGTAATTTTTTTTTGAATGTATTGCACTTATAACAAAATTGACTAATTTACCTAGTTCCTTTGTGTAAAATAAAATCGGACGTAATTCTTCTTTTTTTCAAATTGGATAGAATTCAATTTTGGATGCTGACCACATCAATATTTTTCGCAAAGCTTGTAATAATGATAGCTACGGTAAGTTAACAGATCAGTAGTATATGTTAAAGAAGAGCTTGACGAATGTAGGAGGAAATAGTTCCCTCAAGCTTTCGAAATTTACTTGCAAAATAAAATGTATCAGTAGTAAAATGGTTACTTGCAAACCCCGCCAACAAACTGAATCTCACTGGTTTTGATATAGTAAACAAGCAGAATTAGAGAGCTTATCATTCAAGACACGAATTTAGTAAAGTTGAGAACTTCAAAGAATTCGTAATCAAGCTTTCCATTCGCACATGTATGTATCTTATACCTAAAATTACCTATACAACTTATCATAACTCAGAAGCCAAATATGTTTTTATAAAAACGACGAGCGTATTTTTGCGATATCATTTTTGGGTAAAAAAATACGTTGCGTATATAAGTTCTATGATTATATTTTCCTGCATAACATTTATTAACTTGACACTTATTATGCAAACAAATCTACTCATCTTTCTGGAATATTAAAAAATGCTTAAAATAGTATAAATTTAAATGATATAGCTTCTTTCCTTGTCTATTGAATTGTGATGCATGCAGGGTTAAAAACTTTCCGCACAAGTAGGTAAACAGGCATACGATTTTTTACGGCCCCTATGATACCCATCCATACTTAAGTCAAATAATGCATGCACACATACATATTATAAGTATTTGTTGCCAGCTTAACCTAAATCGCCGCTGTTCTGAAATTACTAACAAGTCTAGTCATCCCTGCTACCTACCTACCTTTTCCCTTCTTATAAATCGTACTTGGTTTGCATCCTTTCGGGTCGGGTACTTATCTAAAATTTGACGTGTTTTTTATCCTGCTCCATACAATCGAACCCTACAATAAAACCTGGTTTTTTTTAGAAATTATGACTAGACTTAATGTGTTAAAAACTTATACTGTCGGTTGACGAAAATAGAACTGATGCTAAAAATGAATAGACTATCTTGAGCACATACGCACCAAAACATACTGTAAGTACTTCTCTCCTTTTCCTGCAGTTAAAAAATAAAAAGCAAACATCACAATTCCCGAACCGAAACACATAAAATGTCCGAGTTGTCCTTTTTCTAGCATTCATTCGTTTACAGAAAGTCAAGTCATTCAAATCAAATATATATTTTCTTGAAGCTTGACGCTTTTACACAAATTCAAGATGAAGTTTCTCGTGATATTCCTTGTGACTATCGTTCTTGTTGCTGGAAGACCCACAGGTAATTTTATAGAATACACTGTTGTTATAATTTGCTTTACTGTAATTATAATCAGTTGAAAATTAATCAAAACTGGAAAAATATATATTGATTTTAATTGTTATTGATTTTTCAAAATCTAAATTACAGCTAATCTACCCGATGGATTGCCTCTAGTCCTTGAAACAAGTGCTTTTGCAGGAGCGACAGGATATGCTCAAGCTTCTGCTATCCAGCATCTTGGTGAGCAGGCTTCTGGAAATCCAGATCTTCCAGCGTCACTCTTTTCTATGAACTCAGAATTGGCTGTACTCAACCAAGGCGAGACTATTGAACAAGTGATTGTTGCCGATCTGCAAACTGGATCTGGAGCCACATTAAATGTTGTGGGTATTGATAATGTTGGTTTAGCATATGGCGATACTGTGGCCGCAATTTCAGCTGCAGATTCCGTGGGATTTGAAAATCAAGACGAACATCATACGACTGGGGTGGGTCATGAATTGGGTGAAGCAACTTCATTAAATAGTGGCCCAGTTGTTAAAGCACGTCCTGGAGGAAAAGCTTTAGCAATTACTGACTACTGGCCATCCAAGTTAACGATTGCTAGAGTTCATTTAGCTGACGATTAAATGCGCAGAAGCATAAACCTGTGTTCAAAAAATAATGAATAGAGAGGTTGCATTACTAAATATTATTTTTTGAATTTGTGCTCAAAACAGCATGACTATTTTAATTTACTTTTATTTGTTCATTTGTTTTTTTTACCTAAAAAAATATATTTATGGAGGATTAATTGTTAACATATTTAAATATTAAAAAGCCTTCGCACTTTTTAATTACTTGAAAAAAATAATTCTTACATGTTGTATAAGCCAAAACTTATTTTGTACAAAGGCATAATTTCCTTTAACATTATTTGCATCAAAATTAAAACTTGGGGTTGAATCGCACTTCATAATGCATTTCGTGTCGGTTCAGTTGTTACTGCTAATCAAAGCGGCTTCCATGAAAAGATAGTCATAATTTAAATTGTGACCTTTACCTTATTGTAAAAGGTAAATAATTACCTACAGGGAGGCTAAATTGCTTTCTGCAAAACACGCAACTAGATACGTCATGTTTTTTGAGGAAATTATGTCAAGGTTTGGGGCAATTTACGTCATCTCTTTTTGGGACAAGTTATGTCATGTTTTGGGGTAAGTTACATCAGTAACGTAGGTGTATCCATAATATTATGTAATTAGCTTTGCTGGCACGCCCGGGACCGTTACGCCACCCGCGAAGAAAATTTTAAAACAGCTCGTAAAGGACACGAAGTCGAGCGGTATTAAATTAAAATGTTGACAAGTTAGTGAGGTAACTTATCGTTAGCAATTTACATCTGTCTTTTTTCGTTTCCTACGTTACTTTACGATCAAGGCAACTTTTCCATTCCAAGTCAATTCCAGTCCCCATCCCCAATATACTTAAAGAGATCATCTGTTTATTTTTCTGTGCTGTTTTTTGTCAATTCAGGCAAATTCCCACTTGCACATTTTAAGGGGAAGGATACTGTATGTCAAGGGACAAACCTGGGTGCATTTGTTTACATTTGTTCCCCGAGGCTTTCGAAAGCCCCTGGTATCTCGGAAGTTACTCCACCAAATTAGACGTGCAATATGTCATTAAAACAACAATTAAAAGTTCTATCGAGACTTCGCCAGGAAATTACCGTACTCAAAGCTTAAGTTATTTAATTAAGTAAATCAATAATTAAAAGTTCATTAAACGTAACTTAAGATTTGAGTACGGTAATTTCCTGGCGAAGTCTCGATAGAACTTTTTATTGTTGTTTTAATGACATATTGCACGTCTAATTTGGTGGAGTAACTTCCGAGATACCAGGGGCTTTCGAAAGCCTCGGGGAACATATGTAAACAAGTGCACCCAGTTTAGTGCCACATATTACCCTGGACATACGGCATCCTTTCCCTTAAGGGAGAAACAATTGATTGGTAGAGTAAATCTGAATTGTTTACACTAATTAAAATTTAAAAGTTCAATATTTAGTTTGAAGTGTTATTGCAAGAAGAACGGCTTTAAGATGGAAACGAGGAGGAGGAGGAGTAGAGTGTTTGAGCTGTATTTGGTATAGTTTTGAAATGAGATTTTTTTATTTGTTTATCAGAATTGGATGATTTGAGACGTTGGAGGTATGGACGTCGGGAAAACGAGACGACGCCTGTATTTTTGGGGCTGAAAAGTAAAGAAGATTTCACATTTTGTTTTGATGTCATGTTATTTGTATGCGTATTTTGAATATATTTACGGGTTAGTTTTAATTGTTTATTTTTTGTTGCAGAGTTGAAGAAGCTGTCATTGAAAAATCTGGAACTAATGCCGGGAATCACAGATCGAAGTTTCGAGAAGGTGTTTCGACATTTGAAAATAAAACAGTTTTTGTTGACGAGTGAAAGGCCAATTAATACGGTAAATACAACAAGTTTATGTAGTATATATTTTATTTACAATTGCCAATTTAATGGTTTTTATGAAGTGGTAAATGATTTTGTGAATTCATTTTAAACAGATTACTTTGGCTGAAATTTAAAGTCTGCTTGCTGGAAATTTCAATAATTCCGTGGAAAAGTTTCCCTTTGAAGGATGGTCACTGATGGGAGTTTCGGAGGGAGCCTTCACTCAACTTAAATTCAGCTTTAGAGCTACTTACATGATATGAATCAATGTAATTGGAGATTGACATTGTTTTGATTATGTAATTGATAATTCCTACATGTTAGTCATAAATAATTAACTAAAAGTTTGATTGTATGTACAAGAAATTCTTGTTGCAGAGCTTCGGATTTTTTTAAAAGGTTTAAATTGAATTTAAGTACAAGTGATTCTGAAGGTGATTAATGATAGTGTATTCTAGTTAAGACAAACCCATTATATACAAAAATGATTTAGTAATTTAGCAATGAAAATTAATTGTATTCTCTTTTGCTCACTATTTGTAAACCAACTGAGCTTTGGTGAATTTTTAAGGAATTACGAAAATAATCTAATAAAATACTGAAGCAAAGTTTTGATGTTCATTAAGTCGTTGAAATATTTAATTAAAAATGTCCCCAGCCAATAATTATGGAAACCAGGAAAAATATTCACAGCACGATAAAAGACCATGTCGCATTCCGAATGCATGCATTAGTACAATGGAATGCATAAGTTTACAAGTTTACTTTTTCAAGTTGTGATGATCTCCATGAATCCCATGTGAATGATATTTTAACAACTGACTTAAAGATTGTAGCTCAAATAAGAGAAAATTACTAAATGCATTATACTGCTAGAAAATATTTATATAGTTTGGTGCAAGAATCAAATCTAATTGTGTATTAAACTATTTCATCTGAGTGTGAGTTTAAGACGATATAAATGGTTTGATTTGCATTTTATTCCTTAACTATTTCTTTACCTAAGTTAGCGTTAACTTTAGAAATATTTTCCAGGATTGGTTTTTTAGCAAGCATTAGATTAGCAATTTATAGAACTCCAAAAGACAATTAGTGCAACATGAACTCTTTTAATCAAACTTTGCATAATAAAACAAAATATTTCTTATGTAAGCAATTCATGTTATGCCTTCCTTTTAAATTGACATTTTACTGTATGGACTAGAAAAAACAATTAGCCGAACTAAATTACAAAAATTTATTTTTTCTTATACAAGCAGTGCATCATTATGTACATGATGCTATGTATGTTACACCATTTAAATTCAAAGCGACAGAACTGTGGTTGATGAGGGTTAGGGATTATGTCAAACGTATACTTCACCTTATTTATTTCACTGGTATTACTGAACACACTGTATTATATGCTGACAGCTTTATCTGTTACCGTTACTATAAAATATTCTTAGCTTCAAGGCATTTTTGATGGTCCAGAAACACCTTAACCAGCCAGTTTCAATAAATTTGTTCTAAAACATTATTTTTTCAAAAACGTCACAAAATACCCAGTTTTTATTCCTTAAATCCACACTAAATACAACAAATACAACATGGGTCTTAATCCAAACCTTGAACGAAAAAAGATGCTGTTTTATTTATTTATTTCTGCCCTTCTACTAAGTTTAATTTGTCCAACATCCAACCTAAGTCTAGATCAAGATCTACTTGGCCGTGATGAGATGTCTCAGCAAATTAGTACGGCAAATGCATTTCCAGGTTGCTTAGTTTCGTTTATAAATTTTCATGGTATATGTCTTGACTTTACTCAGCTACTCCAGCCAATAATACTATTACGTTATCTTCCCGATACAACGAACAAATGCATTTACCCAATTGAAGAATTTTCCAAATGGAAACACGGGAAACTAACAGCGAATGCTGAAAGTTGTAATATGTATATAAATCGCCTATTCATAGAGTCTTTCAAGCTGGCAAATAAAAATACCAACTGTGAAGCCAATATATATTTCCATGCATCAAGTACAGAAACCTATTCAGAGTTGTACTTCAAACAAAGCGATTGGGTCGTGGACTACATCATGAAAGATCCATTTTGGCTTAACAAGGAAATCAATGGGAAAAATGAAAGCTGGAAACTGGACTTCACAAATACAGTTGTCAAATATTCAATTCTTGTTTGTGATCCGAATCCTACGGAGGCGTGCTATACTAAGCAAAACATAGTCCAATGGATATCCACTGCTCTAACTTTTCCAGACTATGTAAGATTGTCGGAATTTGTTATGATATGGGAAGTTAGTCCGAGAGGCAAATTTTTGCATATATTCTGTCCATACTGTAACCTATGCGACCAATTTAAAATGATAATTTTCAATGCAGCTGAACAAAATTTGAAACTTGTAATAGATAAAGCAATCTCTGCTACAGAAAATTTTACTCCACAATCAATTGAAGTTGTCTTGTGTCACGTCTTTATAGAGCAACTCAAAAACAAACAACCCTGGACCAGAATCGCTTTACTGAATTACCTGAAAGAAATACAAGGGAGCGACGTCATGTTTTTCCCATTTTCTAGCGACGTTCATCTCATAGACTTATTAGTCCCACGGAATGTTACCGTACACCTTTCAGCAAATTACGATGAATCTTGGGGAGAGTGGAAATACGTTCGAGTTGATTCATGTCCCGGAAATGTATGGTACCACAAATCCCTTCGTCCGCTTATTCAAAGAACTACTCGTGACAATCTTGCATCTCAGCAAAATATTGGATTGATTTTCCAATGGAAACAGTTTCGATTTGTGAGCTGTCACAAGGAGCAAAGTGCATGGCTTCGCCAACTTCAACAATTGGTAGTGGCATTTGATATGTACACATGGCTACTATTGTTCATTTCATGTGGGATTGTTGCATATATGGCCACTTTGAAAATGAGAGATTCCTTTTCAGACGCTTGTTTTTCGTTGATTACATCAGCAATGGACCAATCCTCTGGTTTTATTATACAACAAGGAAACAGAAGTTGGGTCATCTTTTGTCTGCCAATGTTTTTTCTAATATTGAGTAATGAATACAAAGGCGAAAACATAACCAATCTTACTCTCGAGCCTGACCTGGTTCCCTTTGACACATTCCAACAATTGGTAGAAAACAATTTTAAGACGCTTACCAGAAGTTGGCTTTTACCGGACCAAACATACTTGACATTTAAACAAAACATAGACGTTAACAAAGTTAGTCTAATG
The DNA here is from genome assembly GCA_034695465.1 of Entomobrya nicoleti. Lineage (NCBI taxonomy): Eukaryota > Metazoa > Arthropoda > Collembola > Entomobryomorpha > Entomobryidae > Entomobrya > Entomobrya nicoleti. The sequence goes on along the minus strand of JAQFZG010001592.1, from coordinate 5,492 downwards.
AGTTCACACGAAGCCTATCCCTTTTTATCTGAGCTTTGGTTTCATATACTTATTAGATTTGCAATAGACAAAATGAACACCATAACAAATCTACAAGACAAAATTTCCGAAAAGGCTTTGTTTTATTTAAATCATTCCACATCATTTCCAGTGGAGATCTTAGAGAATGGAGATGTGGCAGTTGGGGAATCAATCGAAAGAATTGTGTCAAATCACATGGGAGCGTGCAACAAAACAGCCATGATCTTAGACGAAAATTTGGCACTTGAGCTGTACACTACATTAAAATCACAGAACAAGCCTGCTTATTACGGAAAGGATATCATCAATGAAAACTTAATGGGTTACAAATACTATGGGTACTGGCCAACATGATGGAAACTCAAACCAAGCTATTTATTTCAGACGGGAATTACTGACTGGTGGCAAGCATACTTTAAATGGTATTTGGTACTAAGAATTAAAACCGAACAGACTGAACATCGAAACATATCTGTATCAAATAATGAACAAGGTAAAACTGGTATTTACATACTTTCGTTTATTCCAGGTATTGGGTTAATTTTATCCATAGCTGTATTTATTTTTTACGATTGCAAAGCTTTATGCATTTTATTTTCTTGTGTTAAGCGAGTGTTTTGGGTAATCACAAAACCCAAAATTATGAAGGACTACAAATGTTATGTGACTTCTGAAGACCAATCACAGATCAATAATTTGTCTAACTTAACAAATCAAGTTTCTTGCTGGTTTTGTCAAACACAAAGTCGTACCGTGTCGTTTAAAAGTACTCATGAGTTGGAGGTACACATGGTAAGTCGTCATACTGAGTATTATTTTTTTGAAGGCTTGGTCTCACATGAAAAGCTTAACCAGTTTCATGAAATTTGTAACTTGGTTCTAAACTCAGAATTAGATTCTACGAATAACCATAAAAATGATGGAATTGAACATTTAGAGAATCTTACGTGTCCTTTTAAATGCGATCATATAAAATTTGAGAACATAGAGTTTTTGAAGCTTCACTTAGTTAGTTCCCACAGACAGGCTTTACTTGATAATATCGAAAAGCTAATGACGCTTGGCGATCGAACAACGGTTTTTGCAGAAAATGCGACTACAGTAAACTAAACAAACGAATGTGGAATGCGTTAATGGATACATGCTTTAAGCATCAGGAAATAAATTTATTTAGCTCTATATATTTCATACTCTTGCAAATGTCTGCAACAAAAATTAACACAGTTTACCGATTCTACCGTTATACATATTATATGATCAATAGTAATTAAATTATAATATTGATGATGAAATTTTGAGGTGCGCCATAAATTTGTCATATATACAAACGTAAATACTTAATAAAACTAAAGACATATAATTATATAGGAATATAACTTTTAAAGTCATCAAAATACATACATAGCTAAGTGAATAATTTGGTTAGAGATCCCAAAACTAGTTTACTAGAATCGAAAAAGATTGTCCAAATATTTGCTAATCAATAATGATTCTTTCCTTAGTTTATCGCATAGCTAGAGATAAGAAGCTTGAAGGGATTGTAATTATAAAAGTATTTTATTGTATAAGCATTGAGTATTCTAATAGACATTTATGTAAACCAGATATTATTTTTTGATAAGGTGTTAGTGAAAGCAATAAGGTTCATATTAGATCAAGATATTGATGTATAGATCTTACAGTTAATTAGTTCAACACGAACTTTTTAAATTAAGCCATCTATAATAAAATTGATTTTGCATTATGTAGCCATTACATGTAAGTACGAAATACCTGTTTCTGAAGCTGACAAATATTTCATTGGCAAAAAATAAGATCCACTTGATGATACTTAATTTATATATATAAGATCATACCTTACAAAAGCAATTAAGTACAAAGTGTCTAACGGGTTGTCATTTTATAACGTATAAATTAAAATCGTCATAATTGTAGACGGTTGATAATGTCATACAACGTATAGTTCAAATTATCTATCATATCTCTACCCACTATATTTGCTAGCAATTTTAATAAGCTTTCCAAAAAACCAATTAAAGTAAAAAAGATTTAAAGCATTATGATTTCGCAGTTATTTAGACTATTACACTTCAAACTATAAAAGGTCTAAATTTTCTTTAAAAAATCGTTAAAGTTGACTAGTTTATAGTGAACTTCATTAAACTTGTTCTGTAAAAAGTACTAATCATAGGAATCATAAAAAACTACCCAAAGTGTTACTAATAAAATACGTGCAGATTGAATATAATTATTTTCACAAGACATTTGTTAATACTATAATCATTTAGTTTCGTCTGTTACTTGCAAAATGACTTCTTATCTTATCAATAAACAAACCGTTTCACTATATCTTTTGTTAGGTTTCGCATTTTTTGTAAGTTTATCGTGTTCCTTAGACTTTGAAGACGGCAGTGAAATACCACAGCAGATTACGTCAGCAAATGCGTTTCCTGGCTGTATAGTTCACGTAATCAATTTCTTTGGTAAAAATCTTGACTTCACAAATCTAATAGAGCCTATAGTACTACTGCGCTATATTTCTGATTCTGCAAGGGTATACATATATCCAATCGAAGACTTTAACAGATGGAAAAGCGGAAATAAAACAACACCCTGGCAGACTATTGAAGGTGGTTATAGGTATATAAATAGTCTATTCCAAGAGTCCTTCAAGCTGGCAAATAAAAACCTCAATTGTGAAACGAACATATATTTTCATTCGCCAAATAGAGAAACCGTTCCAAACTTATATTTCCAACAAAGTGATTGGAATTGGGACGCTATTATGAAAGATCCGTTTTGGTTAAACAAGCAAATACACTCGGAAAACGAAATTTGGAAAAGGGACTTTACCAACACAGTTCCCAAATACTCAATTCTTGTTTGCGATCCGATCGCAATGGAAGCATGCTACAGTAAACAAAATATACTCCAATGGATATCTACTGCTCTAATCTTTCCAGACTTAATAAGGTTGTCGGAATATATTATGATATGGGAGGTCAGTTCGAGAGGCAAGTATTTGCATATATTTTGTCCATATTGTAGCCCGTGCGACCAATTTAATATAGTTAGCTTTGAAGCCGCTACACAAAATGTAAAACTTGTAATAGATAAGGCAATTACTGCTACAGAAAGATTTGCTCCACAAAGCGTAGAAGTTGTCCTGTATCATAGCTTTATTGAGCAACATAAAAACAAAGAACAGCGAACAAAAGTTGCTTTACTAAACTTGTTAAAACAATTACAAAGAAAAGACATAGTATTTTTCTCATTTTCTGCCGACGTTCATCTTATAGCCATTATGTTCCCAGAAAATGTTACCGTAGACTTTGCAGCAACTTACGATGAATCTTGGGGCAAATGGAAAAAAGTTCAAATTAATTCTTGCCCAACCAATATGGAAGGTGTATGGTATCACAAATCCCTTCGTCCGCTAATTCAACGAACTACTCGTGACAATCTTGCATCTCATCAAAATATTGGATTGATTTTCCAGTGGAAACAGTTAAGGTTTGTGAGCTGTCACAAAGAACGAAAAGCTTGGCTTCATCAGCTGCAAGAATTAGTGGTGGCATTCGATATTTATACTTGGTCACTATTAATTATTGCGATTGGGATTGTAGCACGCATAGCGTGTTTGGAAACAAGAGATCTGTTATCTTATTCAGATGCTGGTTTTTCGTTTATCACATCATTAATGGATCAATCTTCTAATTTTATTGTACAGCAAGGAAATAGGAGTTGGGTCATCTTTTGTCTGCCAATGTTTTTCCTAATCTTAAGTAACGAATATAAGGGTGAAAACATAACCAATCTTACTCTCGAACCTGATCTTGTTCCCTTCGACACGTTTGAACAATTGGTGCAAAACAATTTTAACACATTGTCCAGAAATTGGTTACTATCACCAGAGACGTACTTGATATTTAAACAAAAGCTGAATGATAGCCAATTTACTCGAATAAGTGCACACGAAGCTTATCCTTTTGTATCTGAGCTTTGGTATAATGTACTGATTAGATTTACTATCGACCAAATGAACACACTAAAAAATCTAGGAGACAGAATTTCTAAAGGGGCATTGTATTATCTTAAACATTCAAAATCGTTTCCAAAAAAGATCGAGACAAACGAAAATGGAGATTTTACATTTGGGGAAAGTGTCAAAGCGATAATTATAAATCATATGGGAGCATGCAACAAAACAGCCATAATATTAGACGAAAATTTGGCCCTTGAATTGTACACTACATTAAAAATGTTGAACAAGTCTGCCTACTTCGGAAAGGATGTCATCAATGAAAATGTAATGGGTTACAAATACTACGGGTACTGGCCAACAAGATGGAAACTTAAACCAAGGTATTTCTTTCAGACAGGAATTAATGAATGGTGGCAAAAATACTTCAAATGGTATTTGGTACTAAGGATTAAAACAGAAAAAACTGAACTGAAAGATATAACTGTATCAAATAATGAGCAAGGTAAAACTGGTATTTACATCCTTTCGTTTATTCCTAGTATTGGATTAATTTTATCAATAGCTGTATTTACTTTTTACGATTGCAAAGTTTTATGCACCTCTTTTTCTTGCATTAAGCGTGTTATTTGGGTAATCACAAAACCCAAAATTATGAAACATTACAAATGTTATGGAACTTCGGAAAACCAATCGAAGATTAATAATGAGTCGAACTTAACGAAACAAGTTTCTTGCTTGTTTTGTCAAATACAAAGTCGTATCATGTCGTTTAATAGAATTTATGAGTTGGAATCACACATGGTAAGTCATCACACTGAGTATTATTTTTTTGATGGATTGGTCTCGCATAAAACACTTCACCAGTTTCATGATATTTGCAACTTGGTTCTAAACTCAGAGTTGGATTCTGAAGCTGAACATAAAAATGGAGGTATTGAAAATTTGAAGAATCTTACATGCCCATTTAAATGTGATCTTGCAGAATTTGAGAACATGGAGTCTTTGAAGCTTCATTTAGTTAGTTCGCACAGACGGGAATTACTTGATAATATACAAACATTAATGAAGCTTGACGGTGGAATAACGATTATTGCAGACAAATAAAGTTTGGTTAAGTAACTTACGATTAGCCGTCGCGGCAATAGATGTATGTATTTAGCTTTCTAAACAATTAGTTTTTCTCTATACATTAACATAGTCTTGCAAGTGCGTGTAGCAAAAAACAAATGCATTTTATCGTCTTTACATTTAAATATTTACTTCATCAATAGTAATTTTGTATTTTTGGTCTGTGCATTAAAACTATGAAAAAGGATATCAGAAATATAATGAATAATAAATTTAATTTAATTTAATGTGATTTATTGCAAGCTCAAAAAAACATGTCATACAGTAAATTGAGTTCATATAATGAGTAATATAGAAAATTCTACTAATGCCCCAGTCCAGCCCACATCCCTCGTCAGTAGAGGAACTGGCTCTAGAC
>JAQFZG010001591.1:0-20303 GCA_034695465.1 Entomobrya nicoleti | reverse complement strand
TTCTTTGTTTGGAAAGACGGGCAATGTGCGTCTATCTACGTATACACTACGATGTATGATTAATATTTCAGGATACCTCAAGGTTTCCGTATACCTCGGTCAATTACAATTATCCTTCGATCCGCGCTAAAGCGCGGATCTCGAATAATTTCAAATCATCATCATCTGTGATGTTTTGATTTGTTGCGCTCAATGAACGATCTTGTGTGTATGATGGAAATATATGAGCTTTGGATTAGTAAAAAAGTTATCTGATAAAAAAAGATCCATAGTGTAAATTTTTAAAATTTATTTATTTATTATTATTGTTCAAATTAATTTTTTTACATCAGTAAGCTTAAACTAACTAACCCTATTGTATTATCTCACTGAACGACTACACAGAGATAAACTACTCATACAATCAAACAAACAAATTCATTTATACCTTTCATTTTATCCAAAGTTAAAAAAACACGTAAAGGTATAGCATCAAGTCTAAACATAAATAACATAAATCCCCTTTCTCTCTCTCGCCATACAAGACACACACACGCTCACAAATACACTTATGAACACATCAAGCTGTCTGTGGGGAAAAAAAGCCTCTCTCAGTTCATTTTTGACGGAATCTTTGCTATAGCCATACTTTAAATACAGATGAATAACAGCCGTTATCATTAGCAATACATCCTTGGAAGGGACCAAGGAGCAAACGTGCATTTTGCGTTCCGCAACTCAGCATTTTTCACATGAACTGTTAGCATATGACTCGTGCTCCGCCCATGAGCTCAGATTCCTTTTTAAGTAAATTATCTCAGCAGTTAGTCGACGATCAGCGGTAACCTGGACCCTTGATTCTTTCCGGACTGTCCCGGAAAGGACCATGGATGTAGATCCAGAAGCAGCTTTGTTTTGGTTAACAATGGTAGTTTTAAATCAACATTTTCATTCGTGCAAACAGCTTTAGGCGGGGGTGGGTTAATGAAGTCCTCATCGTCGGATGAGATTGAAGAATCCAAGTCACAGATGGGAACCGTCTCTTCTGGAAGAACCCCGTGAATTCCAAACGACTCTCTATTATATTTAACAGAAAGCTTCAGGTTGTCCATCACGTCGTTGTAAACATTGTCGATTTTTATTTCCCTCAAACCAGTTGGCGGCCAGAGCACGTTTTCAATCGGGAAATTGTAAACACGATTCACAAGCCAAGGGAAAGGAGTGGTGAAAAAATGCTTCAATGAGCCATAAAGAGAAAGATTGTCCTGTAGAGCTGAATTCCAAGTGCCATCTTTAAAGACTTTAAAATGTACTGCAAAGAAAAAAAACGAAACAAAAAACACATTAGTATGAATCGATTAACATATTTCTTACACGTACAACACATTGAAACACACAAATTCAAAAAAAGGTATTTGAATTACAATATATGACTATTTACCTTTCCCAAAGGATGGTTTGATGTAACCATAAGATTATACACGCATTAGTGCGTACACATACTTGTCAGTAATGTCACTTTTTATGATCACATGGGATTGTAAAAGGCACCTTATTGTCATCATAATCCACCAACCTCTCCGGAACTATGGGATCCACACGAGTCCCTTTAGCCGCCAAGCGAAACCTAGCACATCCCTCAGGTAGAATATCTGCCCACTTGACTTATTTCTAGCCCCTCTGTAGAAAGCACGTACTCCAGAACTTATGGATGTTATCCACTTTAACACGACCCATCGCAATTAATTTCACCAGAATATATACAATTTCTTTGACAAGAACCTCCATGCAAACACACATCGGTTTACACCTTTGAGTCAATTGATGAAAAGGAATCTCCTTCAGTAGCAAAAACACTAGGGCAGTAGGACATCCAGCCATTTTTGTTTCTTGGATTGAAGGAATCGTAAAAACCATCAATGGTTTCAGTAGTAATAGGCTTGCTTACAAACATTTTTAAAATGTGTCACAAAAAAGTTTCTTTAATTCACAATTCTTTAATAAATTGACCCTATTCTTTAAAGAATGGATTCAATTCTTTAATAAATTGTTTCCTTTCTTTAAAACATTAATAATTTCTGTAAATTCAAAACATTAATCATGTAGCCACAGGTAAGGCAGACGTATACGTTTGACAAACAAATCAAAATATATCACGACATGCTTTACATTTGTAAGGCTTTAAGATACAAGTCATTACAATTCGAAGTTGACTAACTTGCAAGTGCATCTTGTACCCATTTAGTTTAATTTAGTTCATGACAAAGATGAGAGTCAGTACCAAAAAAATCGAAGTTAGCATAACAAAAGCCTAAGTTACTGTATTCTTCGTTTGACGTAATGATGTATAATAATTCTGTATGTATGTTCTCGTGTAAGACGTATTTTACATTTTTTAACGTCGTCTCTAACGATGAGTCATAAAAATGAGCAAGAAAGGTTTTTGGATGCATTAAAATCGCAGGATTGTGATCGCATCCATGTATTCGTATCGTGATATCGCTTATCGAATAATTATGTTAAAAAATGACTCAGTGGACAAAAACAGTATTATACGAATGGTTTTATGAACGACAACATTAATGTAACATTAACTTCTAGGTTGCTAAAAAACTCAGCATTCTGCGCAGAAATGCGTACGTGCGTTGTCAATATTGCTTTTAATATTATTTTTTCCAAAATTTGGTATTTTACACCCATTTGCACTTTGTTTTTAAATTAAGCTAAAAAATCAGAGAATTAGATTTTTCTAGTTAAATCGTTGAGCAGCCTAGGTGGATGAAAATTTTGTCAATTTGTTGAATGTGGATTCTAAATTTTGATTCCGCTGGTTTATAATTTTTGCAGAAAGTTGAATTGAAAGTGTGGCTCATTTTATTAAAGTTGTGGTTCTTTTAGCAATTGTGACTTATTGTCAGGGTAAGAAGTGCGACAGTGCTAAAACTTTTACTCTGTCTGCAGGATGTTTCATGTATATATTACATGACAAATGACGGTGGAAAGTGTAGAAGCAAAGAAATTATCAATTTCCCATACGTTTCAAAAATTCGACCACGAGCTGCATAACAGGTGTGTTTGTGTAAAATGTATTCTTATATGTGGTTTGTGTTTGCTTTACATTTATATTTCGGGTTTATGATGCGTTTTTTAAAATGAACATATTGCGTGTATCTTTTAGTTTAGGGCATTATTCAAGCATCCCAACAGATGAAAGCAAAGCTATCATCATCAGAGAGACCTAGCATGCCAAGAAAACTTACAACATTTTGGACAGGAAGAAGGTATGCCGTACTACCTTTTTGTTAGTATAACTTATCTAAGTTCTCCCACTTCTAATCCTACTCTGCTCGTTTTTATTATTTTTGAAGGGTCAACAGTTCGTCCCTCGACTGGGATCAATGAAACATACCAACACAGTGGGACTGATGTCTTGTCTTCCTTTTCTGTTAACGAATGATTCATGCGTAAAGGGTTTACTGGGGAAAAAACTGAAAACAGCTGTGATACACATTTGATCATGATTTATGGTGCACTTTGGCCCTTTTTTTTCTTTTTCAGATTTAAACGTCGAGTTTCTTTCAACAAACAGTAAGTTATATGTGCTTATTTTTCGTAAGATTCACCCTACGTGGAATAAGGCAAGGGTCTTGGATCGCCGAAACCTGACCAGTCATTTTCTACGTTTTAAAACGTTTTTCCTCATAAGGGGTCATACATGTATAACATGACGAATAACCAAGATTTCCAATAATTCCCAGCCATTCCATTTTACAATTTTTACAAGTGGGGTAGACAAGCCTTATGGTTAAATCTACAACTATAGCCTTTAATTTAATCATGGAAACATCAAGGAACATCTGGAAAACAGAAAATGTTGCGCAAATAAAGAAATCACGTTTTACCTTCCAAACAATTGTACGTAGACCCATGTTATTGATTGTTAGAAACATGAATTATTAGATCAATTACTACATGTTTAGTTATAGTTCATTGTTTTGAAATTGTACCGATAAAAACTTTGTTATATTACATTAAAAGATGCTTAGCAAATGTCTCCAATATGTAGAAATATATATCAGGTTTGTTACTTCTGGCCTTCAGCTACAAGTTCTATTGAATTTTACGTTACGTTAAGATTTAAGCAATTGGTGGGATAATTATTTAGTGTCAGTTGTCATTTCGAACGTCTGATAAGCTTATCTGCTATACATATCACGTCAATGTTCGATTTATTCACAAATAAATCCAAAGTGTATACAGCGGTTGTAAAACTGCGCAAAGTTGTACAAACAAAACTGTAGGAAGAGATAAAATTGTACTCGATAAAAGATACCTCCAGATACACAAAATTATAATACACGGCAGCATAACGTTGCCGTTGCGTTACCACATCTACAATACTCAAGTAATTAAGAAAGTCAAAGGACAGTGTTTGACCAGTGTGAAAGCTACAAACAGCAGAATCCTGCAGACGCAGCAATTTGGTTTGTACACCAGTCTCTTAAAACATATTACGATTTTACAACATTTCAGTTATTGAAATTGGGGTCGTTATTAACTGGTAAGTTGCTGAATAAATTTTCATACCTCATTTAAAATTCAAATTTCATTTGAAATAGTTTTATAAAAATTGAAAGTCGAATACAATCAAATCTTAGAAAAATATTGACAATTTCTTTTAAATTCAAACGGTGTTAACGTTTCCTAAAAGCAAAGATAGCGATTAGAACTTAAATACACATTTGTGTTTTCATGTGTTGTGGCTTGAACAACCTATGCTTTTTCTCGTTCATTTACAGTTTTCATAGTAACGATTTCACCCCCCTTCAACAGATAATACAATATACTATCACGCGAACTTAACGTTACATTAAGCTTCAACTAACCTACTTTTACTAAATGTTATAAACTCTTTAATAAACTGCACAACCTATTTGTGGACTATTTAGTAAAGCCAGAAAGCAGCCCAAATTATATATAACTACAGTCGTGTCACCTACGTTGAATGTGTTAAATGACGAACCTTAGTTTAAATAGGTTCATTCTATATGAACCGCTTTTGCATGATTATTTAAGCTTGCAAGAAAAATTCTAGTCTGAAGCAGTGGTGCTTGTTCATTTATTTAAAGTTATCAGAGTAAGTTTGCACTTTTAAGGATAATTCAATGCTTGCTTTCATTCTTAGATTAAACAATACGTCTTGATATACAACATACATTATCTTGCAAATATAAAAAACGTACACATTTCCATATAACCTTGCATAGACACACAACAATTCAATTTTTTTATACTTTACACTTTACATAAATAAACTTGGCTGCTTTAACTGCGGCTCCTTTATGGTCAATTAAACAAAAGTGGACATAGGATGAAATAATATTTTAAAGTATGTTGCAGGCGCAAAGATAAAATGAACCAGTGATAAGACGAGACAATATGAGATAACTTTGCATTTTGATGTTATAATTTGATGATTACATGCAAATAACGTGTGATCTCGTTGTAAGGCTTTTATGGTTTGTTATAATACTCAAAGTACATTTAACGAGCTCAAATTACACATCATGAACATGAACCTTTCAAACACATGATGGGTTTACAAACTAGATAGATTCTCGCCTACGTATTTACATAACGAAGTTAAGCGTGTGCATTAATGAATACATAATTTAAAAAAAATTGTACACACAATATTATAGTCATTCGTATTTACTTTTTCTTGATTGTATTTAATCCGTCAAAAGCTGATTTGTATGAACAAGAATGAATGCCTCAAGATCTCGGCAAATATAAAATATTTGACTTTTATTTCCTGAACCTACAAACCATGCCGTCGTGAATAATATTATCATAAGAGTTCACCAGAAAACTGTAGCTTATACGGGAGGGAATGTAATGTATCTGTTATTAACTTCCGAAAGCGATGAAATCGTATGTCTGTCTGTCTGTACGTGACCACGATATCTCAGAAACTACTCGACCGATTCACACCAAACTTGGTACACAGACACCTTAGGTCAAGACCTTCTATGGGATTGAATTTCAGACCCGTGGGTTAAAGGGGACCCGAGATATGGGGGTCACAAGGTCACATGCAATTTAAATGGCAATTTTTTTTATTGTCGATTCTGACACAGAATCAAAAGCTAATCACAACGGAATCATTTTTAGACCCCAATAAGCCCCATGACCCAAGATATAAGTGCCACATGCATTTAGAACGTATACTTTCATATACATTTAAATACGTGTATGAAACTTACTTATGCATACATATCTATACAAAATACGTATTTTGTATAGATATGTATGTATAATACACATTGTACGTATATACGTATATATACGTACAAAAACATCTTATCATACGCTGCTTTCGGAAGTTATATATCAGAATTTTACATTCTTCTCGTTAGTTTAACAAATCACATTTGAAACGGTTCGGTATTTTGTGGACTTTATGGACCAATTTTTGTTCACCTTTTGTAAACATTATCGTAAGTATTTTCCAAATATTAGTTGGAATGGCTTTACAGTCTGTTGAAAACTTGTTAATTTTTGCTCTTAAAAAGTAGTACAAACTGAAAGAGAAGTAATTTATTTATCTCATGTTATTTTTGGTTTATAAATAGTTTTATCATAAAGGTTTTTATTTTTAATTTTATTTTTATTAAAGATAACAGACAAGGACTCAATTCTCTGGGATCAAAAAATGGCTGGACTATTTTTGGGGGATAAAGGTAAATATTTTGGTTTTTATAAAGTTTTCTATGTACACCGCTTTGTATTTTCTAGCTGTACAAAATGCTTTATTGGGTCAGCTATCATAAAACCCAAAACAAGAAAACAATAGCCTTTATTTACGTCACACTATCAACTCCGTATCCACTCCCATAAATGTACTCATTCTTAAATTTTCAACATCTTTATCGTTGCCATTTGCTAATTATATTTAGTATTTGTCGTTTAGTAGCTAACGCTGTACTCGTTTTGTATTGCATACATTTCTTGATTAGACATGGTTTTGGTTTTTTTGCAGTCTGCTCGATTAACGAAATAGTACGACTGCTCTTAAAGCAATCACTGATAGTTGTGGTGATGACAGAATGGAAAGTATTAGCCAACGCACTTGACACACCTTACAACATAGTAAAAAAGCTCCAATTTGATCTTTTAGTTGATAAAATATCTTATGTTGACGTGCTAACTAAGCTTTTCTTAAACTGGCAAGTTGTAAACGGAAGTGATGCAACTTTAGCAAAGCTCTTAAATATTTTGGTAGATAATTTGGAATGGAAAGAATTTATTGGTGAGACTAAATAATTTTAAAACAAAATTGTAAATCGTAAGTATACTGTACTGAAAGAAATTATTTTAACAGATTTTCTGAAAGATAAAATACGACGCCATGCAAAATTGTGGACAGATGTAGACGATGGCTCAAAAAAGGAAATACTAGCTTCCACAGTTATATTTTTGGGGAAGAGACAGAGTTTAAGTTCCATTAAAGCTATGATGATGGACGCAGAAGCTTTCGATCAAATTTTGCAAATACATTTCAACGACAAACTTATCAAACAAGCGTTCACGAAAATCCCTATTGAACTAGACAACTTTGATTTTCCCAAGGCCTTGCCCTACTACATCAAAAGAACACTAACTTGGAGACGAAAGTTAGACATCAGAGTATTTAAAGAAAATTGCCAGGATATATTTGTCTTTGAAAATATTGAGCGCCACGAATTGTCTTTTTTGGCGAAACCGAACCAAACAGCTGTTTCCGGAAATCAGTTGGACAAACTAACAGCTCGTTTTATTCTGTTAGACTTTCAAAATGATTTCCTATCTATAACTAAACTAGCGAAAACTCCTGTTCACAGAATAAAATGTGAAGACAATGAGTTTTTTTGGGTTTCAACTTCTGGATCCCCTGCCCTCCTAAGAAATTTTTTGTCAAAAGAGGCGGAAATGATCACCGAACAAAACTTTATAAAAAATACGTTGTCAGCATTTAATACCAGACCAATCACCATCTGCAGTAGCCCTGGAATGGGAAAATCTATTTTGCTTGCAAATTTGGCTTCTGAACTCCAATCCGCATTTCCAGATCGGATAGTATTATTTCTAGAGCTTCAAAAGTTGGCTCAACACATCAAACAATCGTCCCAACAAATAAACTGTGTATCTGGTTTACAATTACTATCTTCCTTCATTTCGTCTGAAGCTTTTGCTCAAGACATTATGTTTCATCTTGCCAGTGAAACCGCTACACTTTTTGAGATATTTTTGGATGGGTTTGATGAAATCTCTTTTGGAATTTATGATGTTGCCAAACAATTTCTAATGAGTTTATTGGAAGCCCAAAACGTCCGCCTTTATATATCATCACGCCCACATATGCAAGCCGACCTGGAAGATACTTTAGGAGTTATTAGCTATAACATGACCCCATTTTCTAAGACCAACCAAGTCGATTTTATGTGCTTGTTTTGGGGAACCCATCCTACGTTATCGAACAATCCAAAACTTACTGGCTTTGCAAGCATTGTATTGGAATCTTTAGAGCTAATAAGTAAACATGGAGAAAATGACGAAAACTTTGCGGGAATCCCATTACAATGCTACATGCTAGCAAATGTTTACCTTGAAGAATCTGTGCGTTATTTATCCCAGCCGTGCGATAACTATAGAATTCGTAATCCAACAAAGTCACTCTTTGACTTGTACACCAAATATATGGAAACGAAGTTTCAAAATATTACCGAAGAGGACAAGGAATTGATCCGATCCGTGCATTGGAAGGTATCCCTAGAATATTTGTTTCCAGAAATATTCAATTCATCTTTGATGATTCCAGAGTGTTTGGACTTACCGAAGGATAAGAGTTTGTTATGGGACAAGGTGTTCTCGGTGGGCATATTTGAACCCTTAAAAGCTGTGGATAAAATACGATTTCTACACAGAACCTTTGCAGAATTTTTGGTGGCTGAATTCATTTCATACGAATTTGTGGAAGGGAAAGCTGATTTGAGAAGTCCATTACTTAAATATATTTACGAAACAGTACTAGGAATTTCCGAAACAATTAATGGAATCGAAATAAATAGTAAGAAGATATAAATTTGGCTCTAAATATAAATTTGTACTCTAGGGCTTGGCAAACATGTATCTTATATAATCATAAATAACTGGTTATATTTGTTTTTCAGTACAAGACTGTAAATTTATCACAAAGACTTGCGAAGCATCGGAAAGCTGGACGGAAAAGTCTAACGAAAAGGAAAAACTTAAACAACTTTTTTTCCCAAATGGGGAATATTTTTATATGGACATTAATCAAACATTTGAATCAATATTGATGCTTTGGACTGTGATTAACCAGACAACGCGAACACTTGATGTATTGTTAAACTTACTAAATCGTTCCGGGCTCGATGTTGTTTCAGGTATTTTTTTAAACAAGCGGAAACAATGAAAGTTTACCGATTAATTAAAACGAAGAAATTATTTTTTAAACTGAAAACATTTTTATGATTCATTTTTATTTTCAGATACTTTGGCGCAAACCTTTCCCAGAAGGAAGACACAATTGCAGAATCCTCTGATTTGCTTGTTTCTTAACAGTTTGTTAAAAACAAGAGACCTGATTTACACAAACATTTCAAAGCAAAGTGTTTCATGTAATAGCGACACCGATTCTGCAGCAACCTTGACAACTAGTTCATCCGGCACCATTAAAAAGCTCCAGTTTTTTGCAAAATTAGGCTATACTAGCTTACTACAATTGTATATGGAATCATGGTGTGCGGATGCTCACATTTGGAACATATTGGCAAATGACTACGAAACTTGTGCAAGACTTTTTCTCACTGCTTCAAATAGCAACAACGTAGAAAATTTTGTCTATGTTTCTGATGTCCTGCAAAAAATTTGTAATATTACATTACAAAATTTCATATTTTTTAAGCAAAATATTAGAAAATTTGAGTTTGAGCACACTCCACTTCATCAAGCTGTACTAAATGGACATTATGAGCTTGTGGAATATTTGATCAATTTATATGGTGAGCAAATAAACGGGAAGCAGGGTTTACAAGAGATTTGCCTATATTTTAGCTCTGATGATTCTTCGCTTATGATTGAGAACAAAATTAAAGTCCTCAAGCTACTAAGGTTAGTAGATAAGGTTTATAAGTTTGTAAATTTACGACAAAGCTTAATATATAGCTGCAATGCACAGCTATTTACAGTTATTTGTGATATTGTTGGATACGTTCCTCGTGAGAAAGATCTACCGTATATTATCGAGAATGTAGTGAATTGCTGCAAAGATAGTTATCAATTCGACATTCTTGTGGATTGGTTCCTAAAGAAAAATAGATCTGAATTGTTAACGCTATATTTGGATACAAAAACTGGTATATTGACTAAGGCATTGCTTGGAAATATTTTAAAACCTGAAACACTTCGTAAAATTTATGAATCCCACCCATTTGACCTCAGAAATATACTACAATTTGCAATGGCAAGTGGTTACCCCAAAGTTATGGTAGAAACGCTCATTGAGCTTTCTAAAAACGTCAACGTGAGTACACATGACAAAACAAGTATGCTTCATTTTGCTGCCTGGTACAAAGACTGCAAAACCGTAAACTATTTGTTGTGTGCAGGAGCAAGTGTGAATTTAACTACAAACTTGGGGAACTCTCCACTTCATCTTTTGTTTGACAAAGATGGATGGGGTTATATAGCAATAAGATACACGAATGCGTTCTCATGTTTTTAGAGCACAACGCAGATGTTAATATTAAAAATAAGAATGCTGACACACCTATATCTCTGGCTCTAAAGAACAAGGAAGTGCTCAACATACAAGATAAAACAATTGATTTGTTAACTAAAGCTTTTTTTCAAAAGTTGCCATTTTAAATAACTGTAGATTTTGAGCTATAAATTTTTGTGTTACAGGTCGACGAGCAAGCGGCAACTTGATAGTATTGTTTCTTATTAAATTATTAAAGTTCTACACTATTTCAAAGTCCCAAGTACAAATTTGAACAATTTTACTAATTGTAAACGAGAATATTATTTTGATCTGGTTAAAAAACTCTTTTGCTAATCGTATGAATTTATTTTCTGGCTAATTTTTCGCACGCTTTTTCTGGCCGGTTATTTCAACTGTTTTGCTAATCGTGCTTATTTCTTTTTAAAAGAATGCATTTGCTCAGTAAATTAGATGCTTCAACTCTGATATTGTTCACTGAAACTAAACTCACAGTAAAAAATTATGAGTTTATAGTGCATGGAAAAGTTTAAACGTCACGAATATGAAATCCTTTGACATTGAAAGTGTGCATAAATCACAATCACAAATGTACATCGTGATTTTTAAGTGAGTGTTCTACCCTAATTTTTTAATGTTTGTAAACCAGAAGCCAAAAAGTTTTTAATCGTATTGAAATTTTACAAACATGACCACTATAGATTAGCCTTCAGCTCGACAATAGTTCCACCAAATTTTACATCAATGCAACTCGTTATATACTTCTTTAGGGTGCCCAACCTTGGTTTCCCATAAACCACGTTGAAATATGGGGTCTACCACCTGAAGTCATTTTTCCAAAGTGAATTTGTGGGTGAGTAAAGGACCATAGTTGAATTAACCATGCATAAAGTTCAACTCAGCCAAAGCTGCATGCTAAAAAATCAAGGTCGGTCCCTTGGTTTTGAGACATGCCAAACTGACAATTCTGGGGAAATGTCTAGTTCTCTTCAGTGCGTGGTCAAAATTTTATAAAACCTCATATATAATAATGAAACAAGTTAGTCCAGATACTCTGCCAATATCAGGTTGTTTCGAGCATGCATGTAAAAGTTATTCTAAAAAGTTTAGTCGGCTCCTTTCAAATGAGACATACTTTAATTAGATGATCAATTCTTTTTTGAACGCTTATGCTAATTAGATGATAATTTTTTATCGTACGCTTTTGCTGATTAGATGATAAATACATCACTTTTTGACGAAAGAAATTAAATTCATAAACCAGGGAAAAGCGTTATTTTAGTTAGTACAATAATTTCCTGCCATTGTAAACACTATTATGAGTGTTCTAAATTAAAATTCTGTTTAATTTACTGGCAATACAATTTCTAGAAGGAAGGTTTCAATATTGTTGAACACATCATATTGTTCAAGTAAAAACCTGTTGATATGTACTTTTTTAGCTTTCTAAATTTGGCTAAAGCCTTGGTTGAATCCATTACATAAAACTCAAGTAAAGCAAGGTATAGGTTTTTTAATATTAATTTAATATGAAAACCATTTAAATTTTGTAGCATTTTTTGTTAGTTGTATCCTTGTAACAGAAATAATGCACTAATATACACTAATTGTAAGCTCCATTTGTAACTTTTTCGCTCAGACCCAATAAATAGGTTCTTTTCCAGAACGAATGTTCATACCAAATGCATTATACAAAATTCAAATTATCTTTGATGTTATCTCAAACTAAGTAAAACGGTTAAGCTTTTGATGATGTTGTTGCTATATAATTAGATTTCTTTCAAAAGTACAAAAGTCCATTAGAGCAAAATGCCGGGTTCTTATTTCCACAAAACATCTGATGATCATTTCCGCAAACAATGCCTAATTTACCAAACTTAGAATTCCAGATAAAGTCAAATATCGGATTTTGATGTATCAAAATATTAACGGGGAAAACAACGGAAACGAGATGACAAATCCATTACATCCTGGGATACAAATTTGGGGAAATACAAGCCAACAAAGGACCATCTGGAGACACTTTTGCTCTTGTGTTCGCTGAGATTTTTAAGTCGCTGGGATATATTGCTACTGTTGGGTCTATTTTTAGTTAGGCAGACCATTTAGTTAATCGGTGATCTGCAAATATATAAATTGAGCTTAAATAGTTAAATTAAAAAAAAAATTACTGTAATTTTTTAAGTAACTTACATTTGCTTATTCACAAACTCGGATGTTTTTGTGACTCATAAAATATTTCAGAACACTGGATTTTCATGAATTGATCACTTAATTGTAATGATTGACCACTTCATATTCCGCATTATCTTTTGACAGACACGCCTTTGTAATCGTCAGTGGTTGGCCATCAGTAAAAAACTTATACTTTGGCCGTTTGGAATTGGATCAATGTCCTTAATTATAATCCACTTGTTAATTAGCCTTTATAAGCCAAATTTATAGAAAATATTGTAAAATCCACAAAATTTATCAAAACAAGTTATTATTTTTGTTCCTGAAAAAATTAATATTTAAATGTAAATGGCTTACAAAGTTGTCCGATATGCAAATCAAATGTCGAGCATCAGAGCCCAACACAATATTCTCGCCCAAGTTAACTGAACATCTCAACTTATCTCCTTTACCATTCATTAGAGAAATCACAATGATAACACCATCTCTTTTATAACACACAGCCAAAAACATTGAATCATTTGACCATTCAAGAATATCAACTGGATCTATTGGGCGATGTTTTAAAATTGGTATTATTCAAATGAAACTTGTGTGTTATCTTAAATCTGCTTTCTATTCCCCCAACACCACTACCACCATATTCTGCACAATTCTTTATCATTATTTGCTTTTCTGTGTGAAGTAGGCATGCTAGGTAAACTCCATTTGGAGAAAATTAAGGAAAAATGTCAACAATTAAGGAAACCATTATAGATGATTTAGATAAATGTGACAGTTTATTTTAAATTAAATAAATTACGATTTAAAAAATAGAACTTGATTGATTGCCCAGACTATTTATTTGATGCCGTTAGATTAAAGTCAGGAGTTTTCAGTGATACGTTGAAGGAAAAATGCTTTTGTGGCTTATTGACCTTATATTTGGAATACTTTCTTAAACCTACAGAAATAACCCTTTAAGGTTTATCCTATTATTTAGAGAATATAAAGTAATGTTCTCTATATTTTTTTTCAAATAGTGCGCTACTTTCTCTTAACACACTCGTTACAATTCAAACAGCCCAAATATCACTCAATTTTATCATTCCTACGGTTTCATGCTACTCTCTAAAAGGTAAATTTATAACTTTGAGATTGTTGAGCAACAGATCTTACAAAAAAATTGATTTATAACTTCGATAGGACTTCGAATTAGAGCAACTTTGTTAGTCCTTGACAAACAGCAACTGCTATTCCACAATGCATCTAATCCAAAATACTTAAAACGAATAAGATACTGCTACACACTAATCTGCTTGTGGTTACTATCGCAGTATCTCTTACTTCTAAAGTTTAAACATGACGGAAACATGGAAAACTACAACGTTAACCTGTTTTATTGCGTTGGACCAACTGCTATACTTCTCTGTATTTCGATTATTCATTTGTATCCTTTCGAAATGTGTGGAACATTCTACGGCTTAGTCGAGCTTCTTCGATACATACAAGGTAAACTTGAACAAATTTCGAATATTTATTTATTTCCCAATTATGAAATAACTAAATAAAAATATTTTTCGTAGAAATCCATATGCCGGAGTTCGACAAAAATAAGCATCGGTTAATTTTAAATTTTGTCGTTTTATTCATCCTGGTTGGATATACCAGGATAAATATGATGGTATTGGTATCTCTTCTTTGTTTGTATGATCCCAGAGGTCCAATGGTTTTAAGAGTTTGGATTCCAGAGCAATATAAGTCCTTTTTCCCTCTTGGCATATTAATATTCATATTTCACGCATCCATTTGTTTATGCAAAGCGGTAAGCATTATGGTTGTCCTTAGTTTTAATTTAATATACATGTATTACCTTTCGATTATTTTTTGTAAGAAGTTAAAATTAGGGAGTAGTCTAGCTTCTTATAGAACCATAGATTTATTAAGAGAACCAAAAAATCTAAGACATGTTTACAGATGCTTTCAAATGAAGGCTTTAATAATGCAATATGTCAGATTATTGTTGTCAAATACATTTTCAAAAAATACTATAGCCGTAATGTAGGAATAATTACAATAACAACTATCGTTAAATAATCTAACATATTGTAATACTCAAGCTATCAAATACTTAATGCTAATGCGATGGGATTTCTGGGTCCATTCTTTGCCCTTACCTATGCAATATGTGTAATTGTTCCAGTTTTTTGTGGCATTATTTTAATGCGATGTTGGTCAGATTTGGGAATCCTTAGTAAAGGACCAATTATACTAGGTATCACAGTTATTATGGGCTACTGGACGTTTGTTTTACAACTTGGTAAATATTTATTTGTAAGAAGTAAAAAGATTTTAGGTATTTGGGATCGATTGTTTAGGCAAAACGACAAAGAACATAAGGTTATGATAAGATTTCGGAAAAGCGGTAGACTTATGGTTATATGTTGGGGTAAGAGCTTTGTTTTAGCAAGGATTACTCAGTTTAATTATGTGAAGGGTGTATTGCGCACTATTTTTAAAGGGCTTTTAACAAGTATAAAATGAAAGTAATACCGTAAGTTTGAAAGATATATATAAGGATATATAGAATAATTTAGAGCAATCCCTAAATATATTGATGGTTTATATAACATAAAATATGGTAAGCACATATACACGTGAAGTTCGATTGAAATAGAATTAATGCTGTAATGTAAAAATTCTATTAAAAAAGTAATAATTTATTCAACAGTTTTGAGCATTTCCTTTCTTAAGGCACATAAAAGACAGAGTTATAATATAAATTTAAGAATATTGTCGATAATTTCATTTTTATCCCATAGCTGAAAAAATTATTATTTTTAGCTCCAAATTTAACAACTTGGCGACACAACTAGCATTTTGAATGTCGTTAAGTCTGCATGTTGGCTTTGGCAAACACACGTAAGCATTTCCAGTATATTCTTTGGTTTGGGAAAGAAACCTTCCTAAGTCATGAACTAGTATGCTCTATAGAATTACCCACATAGTGTCAAATTTCTTTTCCCACTTGGCTCAAAATTATTTTAAAATTATAAATAAAAACTAAATACTTGTGTAAACCTTTAACTTGAAAAGGAATTACCATGTTAAGTCGCCGATATTTTCAAATGGCAGCTTTTGCCTGTAAAATAGGACGCTGTGTAGGTTCTACACTACTAGATTTGGACGAAAAGCGATTTCTGTTTCATAGCACCCGTAATCCCAAATACATTAAACGTATGAAATACTCCCATGCTTCTCTGTGCTTCTGGGTATTTTCGGGATTTCTGCTAATCCCCAAATTTCGATATGACCAAAACGTTGAACGTTATAACGTAACCCTGTTTTATTGCTTGGGGCAAACTGCAGTAGTTCTGGACTGTTTTTCACCAACACGTTGGTATTCACATGATATGTGTCGCCAAATGAATGGAGTGTTGCAACTAATGAGACACATACGAAGTAAGTTAGCGTAATTTTTTGTCGTATATTTAATATAGCTTATTATATGGACTAATCGATAATTTAAAATTGCAGAAAAATATATGCCGAACTTTGATCCGAACACAAATCGATTAAATTTGTTATTCGATTTACTGATCGTATTCAATGGAATTTGCTGGATGAGCATGGTAATTGTATTGAGCCTTTTATGCTTGTACGATCCTACCGGAATAACATTCTTTGGAGCTTGGATACCCAGCCAATATTATTCCTTTTTTCCAATGGGTTTAATAATACTAATATACCATGTATGGTTTACATTTGTTGCTTGCCTAAACGGAGCAATTACTTTTGGTACTATATTCACGTACGTGTATTACGTAACTATTATATTTACAAACGAACTCAAGCTCGGAAGCAAACAGTCAAAATATAGAACATTAAATTTGTTAAGAGACGATTCTAGTAAGCTGTGTCATATTTATAGATGCTTTCAAACTTTGAACGCAAACACAATGTGCTATATTGGCCAGTTTGTAGCTTTTACTCATTCTCTTGTCATCATTATTCCAGTTTTTTGTACATTTATTTTGATTCGTTACTGGAGTGTTTTAAGTATTTTAGGAAAGGGGCCGGTAATATTGGGATTTCCCCTGAGTATGGGTTTTTGGACGTTTGTTTTGCAGTTAGGAAAATATTTATATGTCAGAAGTAATGGAATATTAATAAGCTGGAGTCGAAAGACATGGAATGATAAACGAGAGAGAAGAATAATGGCTAGGTTTAGAAAAAGTTGTAGACCTGTGGTTATTTGTTGGGGAAAGGGCTTAGTGTTGGCAAGAATTACGCAGTTTAATTATATCAAGGGAATTATGCGAGGTTCGTTTAAAGTGTTGTTAACAATGGGAAGTTAGGCAGTTTTAGTACTAATAAAATGTGTATATATAACATCTGTACTAGAACTGAAAGTATAATCCTAATTTAAAATAAGCTGTCCAATTTTTTCATTAGCTGAAAGATGTTTGATAATACGTATTTAAAAACAGAGTATAACGGATAGAATCGAAATTTAATTTCAAAATTAAATTATTATTTTAAATTTTAAAACTAGGTTATGATATTTTGATGTATATTTGAATAGAAATAAATAATGGGATAAATAAGTATGACTTTCTAGTTAATTGTATTCATTTTATGAGCAAAAATATTTACAAGTATGTTATGGTCACTTTTTTATTTATACGCGTATCTAAGCGAGGAAAAAATATGCCTATGAAATGACATATACGATACAATTCTCATTTCTCATGTATTGCGATGCGTGTGTTTGGACTTTTGAATACTTAATTTTAGTGTTACGTATACTAACACGCAAAGATATATTTTAAATACTTGCTAGTATTTTGGTTACATAAACAGTTGGGTGTATATTTACTTGAAGAAATTATAATCCTTAACTCTAAACAATTTTAATTTCAAACTCTATTGGTAAGAGAATTTGAGCAATAAATGTTTAAAAATTCGGTAGACAATGATTTAAACGTTTGAGTTCCAAATAAATATTGTCTATTGGTACGTAAAATACATATAGACAAAGCGCTGTCACGAACCTCCGCAAAATACTATTTTGTATTCCACAACCCTATCTAAATCTAAATGTAGCCTAATTATGTATACTATTGTAATTAGTTATTGAATTGGATAAAATTAACGGATCCCTTTCCAATAACCAATCGCCGAACTGTGGATTGTAATAAATCGTTTAGTGGAATGAATGGGTGACGTAAAGGCGTTCTAAAACAAACTAGTCTAACCAAAATTATTCTAATTGAGGTTTTCTAAGACGAAAAGTTCTAAACTTGAATTATTCTAAAAAATATGTTCTAAAAGTAAACTAAATACTATAAACGCGAAATATTCTAAAAATGCTGTACATGTATAAGTTGTAGCTATAGCAAATAAGGATTCCGTTTTCGCATTGGTTAAGTTGGGCTTAGTTAGTTTGGTTAAATTACCGATAAATGTGTTGGGTTATGTTTAGTGCAAGTGCGATTAGGTAAGAAAACTTATGAAGTGTTGAGTCTAGATAGGTTAGATTAGATTCGGTTAAATAAAATATTCTTTTTACATTTCAATATTGACAAAATTGTGAAAGTAGGGAAATTGACATGATGTGTAGTTTGAATGTACTTCATAGGGAAATAAGCACAGAAGTACTGGGTCTAAAAGGCTTAACGTTTTTTACTGTGACCGACAATCTCATTGGAATAGTAAGTTGAAAATTTACATTATTTCCTTCTTTTACCTTAAAAAATACACCAAGATTAAAAATGATCAATTTAATTGTCTTATTTAGATGCTAGGAATGGTGTTTGCGTATGCAATCTTAATGCTTCAATTTGAAATGAGCACAAAACCGAATAACAATTAGTACTAATTTTAGACTACAAATATGGCAGTTTCAGCGTTTCGAATGTGAAAACATTATGTTTGATATGAATAAGCTTATTTTAATAAAATTAATCGTATTTTGAAATCATTTCTGACACTATGTGCATATTTGCAATTACTAAATGCTTAACAAAAACCGTCGAAAGTCGAAATTACATAAGTGTAGTAAGCCTTTTTAGGTTAATAAATTGAAATATAAAAGTATCAACAAATTACAATCATTCTAATAGAAATGTTCTAAATTTATAGACTCTATTTCTTATTATAAAAAATATATATGTATTACTCTTGCAGTTTAGACTTTTTGCATCAGTATTTCCCGTAATTTATAAAATAGGTTTTAATACATTAAATTCGTTTACAGAACTTCTACCTATTTGTCTTAATATTAGTTCAGGTATTCACTTATCCAGAGAATACCTGAATGAAAATATGTTTATAACTGTACAAACAGTTGTATTGTCATCGTAAACCTGGTGTTCGTACAAGTTTATTCAGATATAATTAATCAAAGGAACATTTTATATATCGAAGTTTTCAAATAGAAAACAGTTATCGATATTCCATTAAAGTTTTCGGTGTACTACAGTCAGGTTATTTGAACTTCAATTAATGTTGCTAAGACAGTCAAGTAAAACTGCAACTAAAATTACAGGTCTATTTAATTACAAAACCGGCAAATTTTAACCTTACTTAACTTTTGCACTGCTGTTTGTATTCGGCAAACTTTCCAGCTACAGTTCCATTTACACTTCTACAAACGAAGATATATTAAATGAATTTTTCGAGATTTTATTTATTAATGAAGTCCATTTAACCACTTCATTTGAATACTATTCGTTATAAATTTTCTTACCACTTCTTAATTTTAGATACCAAAGTTTCCATGGATAATATCTAACAAAATTAAAAGTATCACATTTCAAATAACCAAAAAAATCCTAATAGTGTATTGAGACAAAAGTTTCAGTATTTTAATATATATGTATATTATTATATTTTTGAGAATCATAACAACTTAATTATTTACCTTTAGCCTTTTCACATTGCTTTAGACCAGGTTTATAAATTTCCAACATAAGTTATGTAAATTAACCTGGATATCAGCATATCTTTTTTTCCGGATCACGTAAGTTATTTTCGTTAGTTCTTTGCCGAATATTTTGGTAAAGCCTCTTAACGATAAGTAAAAACAATTTATTTTTGACATGCATCAGTAAGCAGCTATCTAACTTTATTAATCTGTTGCTTTATTAAAATAATACTAGTTTATTCGTTGAATTTTAAGCGTTTGAAAATACTGTTGGCCATTATATATCTTGTTTATCCCTCAACCAATATCCAACTATTCGTTGGACCATAAAGTTTAAAAGTTTTCGTTTCCTACAAAAAAATGTTAAGCGACCGTTTATATAACTTGCTTGCTCTTGTCACTCATTTGGGCTGCAGTATTGGCTCATTCGCACTAAAATTCAACCGCAAAACCTGC
>JAQFZG010001590.1:0-20306 GCA_034695465.1 Entomobrya nicoleti | reverse complement strand
AGCTGTCCGGCCTGGAAAAAGCTTTATACTTAGCCTCCCTGTTAGTGTGGGGCCTGTTATTGATCATGATGATGAACGATGCTTTTGAACCATCATTCAATAACGTAAAATATACATTAACAGTAATACTAAAATCCCAGTTTTTAGTATTCCACCGTGGCATCCAACACTCCCAAGACAATAAATACTTATTCGAAATATTCTGCCCAAACTTAAACATAAATTGTTATCTGTCGTACATTGAGTTCATTCTCTGAAGATCCCCACTAAAATACACTACAGCAACAAAATGCTTTTTCTTCAGATTAATAATTTTTTCGTTTCATTCCTGAAACTTAATCCAACATAAGCTCCATAACTGTGAAAAGAAGTTCATCCCAAACCAATTGGAATTAAAAAATCTCTCCAAGATAAAGAAAGGTCTGATACCAAACTACTAACCATAGCGATAAAAATTAACTTGATAATCAATGTTCACATATTCATTAGATTTTGCAGAGAATAAGATTTTTATTTAAACCAACTGTAATATTTTAACCTACAATATCAAAGTGTATTTGAGTATGCAAAGTATCAAGTCAACAAAATTAAAGCAAATTGTATTCAAAATTTCACATTGAATTTACAAACTATTTGGTACATATAGTTTCGGAATCCGAGAAACCCGATCGTGTTTTCGTTGTGTAATTACTAGAAACGCAGTAATACCCAAAATACTAACAACAATCAAAATGATAATAACGAACACAAATACAATTAAAAAGCCTGTTAAATCATTCTGGTCATTGCTTTTTGACTTATCTGAAGAATCCGAATAATTCATCGAACTTTTCAGTATTGAGATAGTACTGGAAGATGTGTCATGATTGTTATAGGTTTCTACGTAATTTTCATCTTCATAAAGATCTGGAATTGTAGTTTCCCTTTGGCTATTTTCCCGCACACAGTTTAGTCCATCGTTACTCAGACGAAGATTTGCTGGACAGCGACATTCCCCAGATAATCGATTAAAACCGGGTAGGCAAATATGTGAGCAGGCTTTCATGTTGGGATTTCCCGGTGAGCACTGGTAACTACTGCGCAGTTCTTGCAAACTATCCATGTTCCTATCTGCCACCGCCAGTAGCTTATTAGACGACAATGATGTGGGGAGACTTGAAGAATGGAAATTAGTTTTCAGCAATCCTGAATTCTGAACATCAAAACGAAGTGTATTTATGATGCGTACTGAATCCGTTACATCCAGCAAGAATACTTCACTCTTAATCTGAACAGCATCTATCAAGGCTTTTACAGGAGATCTCCAAGTATAAAGGTTGTAACCAGTTGGTACTATGACTTTTATCTTGATATCAGATTTGTTCATATACACACTGAAATCATGTATAAATCAAGTTTGTTAATAACTACAAAAAAATACACATGAATATCGTAAAACGAAGGATATCTTACGCTGCAAGCGTATTCTTTTCTCGGTCGAATACTAAATGCAATGGTGCCAATTGAACTGAAAATATTTCAATTAATTCCTCCGCTGAACTTGGAAACAGATGCATTTTGAATATTTCTGCATAATTGCCTGCGTCGTGTGCCTTAGAAAAGTAGAGTGCTCTGAAATATAGTAAAATGTAAACGTTGTTTGGCATTAATATGTATTAGTAATTTGAAATACGCTTAAATCAAATCATGCAAAATGTCACTTGCCCGTGATCAGGAACGAATAGAATATCGTCAAGGTTTTTAATGCTACTTAGTAAAACGACTCTTGCTCCAGTTTTTAGCGACATGACTTCAATCGTTTGTTTTCCGGCATCAAACCAAAAAAGATTTTCTCCGATAACATCTATGTAAAAGTACGCGGTCAATTTAATTTTACTCCATGTATTTGCATTTTTAAAGTGTCAAACGTTTTCAAATGTGTGCAGTAACTATACCGATATCCATTCGGGTTACGTTAATCACATCGTCATTTACCAACACAGTGTATTCTTGTGCATCCATTTTGCACTCTATTATAATTTTCATCGTTTTGTCGCTAATAATAACCGAGTTATTTATTGGATTATAGACAAGCGCTGTGATCGTTTGAATTTGTGGAGGCAAATCGATCTGTTCAAAAATGTCTCTTCCAATTGTTCCAACCCGGGCCATCAGCAAAAAATTTTGTTGGGCAACAAGTAATTTTGGCATCTTATCGTCACCTGACATAACAAGGTATGATTATATGACCTTTGTAAAAAAAATTCAATAGACTTATTTCTGGTTAACGTCAACGTACCCAAACAAGCATTTCCTTTAGTAAGCATGCCGACTGGACAAAGACACTGAGAAGAAATTCCTGATATAGCACATAAATGAGTACATTGGGAGTTTTCACATGGGTTTGCACATAACTTTGGTTGCTTAGTGGTATGCATAACTGTAAGGCCATATGGGTTTTTGTTTTCATAATAAATTCTAGTTGATCTTCCTCCAAATTTGTGGATAGTCTGTAGTCATAACGATAATTTCAATTGAAAATACATACAGAAACAGGCTTGTGTACTATGTATTTTACTATAAGCGAAGGTCGGTAACAGTAAAAATTACCACAATTTCTTCATCTCCTGAATCGGTATAGAAAATCATGTCCCCAAATATATCGATTCCAAAGGGGTATTCTGTGACGTCAAAATGCTGTCTGTCGCTACCATCGAATCGTGTTGTTTCGATAATTTCATTTTGTGCCTCAACCCAATAAATTCTTGAGTTGGCTTCGTCCACTGTGATTCCTCGCGGCCAACCCAAACTTTCAGAAACGATTGTTGTGACATTTCTCCCATCCATTCCAGCTTTTTTAATTGACTGCTCTCTACCCTTGTTCGTCCAAAACATTATTCTGCAGTTAAAAGTAGTAAATTAAATAAATTATCCATTCGTTTATGTAAATAAATACATGCTAAATCGAGTTATGGGATTTGGCCAATTTGACCTAAAATTGTAAAAATATAGATTCTCTAGTCATCTTCTTAATTTACCCCTCATTTGGATGGAGTGTGATGTCCCATAGATCGCTACCTTGAGCAATCGGTTCTTGCACTACTGTAGCACATTTTGTTGGGTTAGTACCACAGACAGCAATGAAACCCATTTTTGAATCAATAATGTACACATTGCCAGTAACCCAGTCAAATGCAATGCCGTTAGGATTGTATAAACCTGAGTCAACGTAATAGGATATTGATGAATCCTCAAGGCCCATTTTGTAAACTCCTTTATGTTTATTCGATGCATCACTCCAATAAATGGTATTAGATCTAACGTCGCATGTTATAAACCGCAAGCTACTTGCTTCATTTTTCATGATATTTTTTGGTCCTTTTAAGTTGGTAAAAGAATCCCCACTTCCGGACAAAGAATAAATTATGCTTTTAGTGGTAAAAAATAATGTCCAATCCGGATCTAAAATAGAAATATTCATTCTTTTTAAGAAAGGTTTGTTCGCAATTTTTTTTGCTGCTTATAGATGCACTGTTTTGTTATATGTGGTTCTTGTATAAGGTTAAAGGTTCCCTCAGATATTACAAACACGCAAGACAGATAATTCTACATTTCATTAAACTTTACTTTGTTATATTTTTTGGAATAAAAGGCGTCTGTGATTTATTCTCGGGAAATTAAAATTCGATAAACTTTAAAGAAAAGTGGTATTAAAGCATGTAAATTTGTTTCAAAAATAAAACAGAATTCGACTTACCAATAGGGCTACACGTTTTGGTGTCATTTTTCAGCCGATATCCATCAACACAGGAGCATTTCGGGTTTCCACCAATTGTGTCACATTTTTGGGAACACGTTTTATAGCTATTGCATGAAACTGACTGACTTTCAGGTCGTATTGATGTGACAAACACATCAGAAATTAGACAACACCACAATAAATTGATTAAAAAATTCCAGTGACAAAATGACATTTTTGCGAAATATAAATGGAAAGAGTCATAAATGAAAGTATTCACAAATTCAAAAAATGCTTCGTTTCCTTATTCGTGTTCACTTCAAACTCATCAGATAATATTTCTAACTGAGTGGTAATGTCAAACTATCAATGCCGTCTATTGAACCTGTCATAAATATCATTACTTAAGAGTAAACGAAAAGAATATATTAAATATAAAACGCCCCCATATATATTTTACACTAGCCTACGTTCTACATATTGATTTTGCTTGTTATGGCAGTGAAAATATGTATTGTATCAACGTTAAGCATGAATTTTAAGAACTATAAAAGGAATGGAAAGATGTTCATTAATTATCAAAAACGGAAATCCGGAACCTCATTAGTGTATTAACTTAAGATATGCAATTATCAAGGTTAACGTTCAATTTGCTACAGCGACAATAATGTGTATTTTTACAAGTTATATTTCATGCATGATATAATTTTCCTTTTAATAAGCAGTGGACATCATTTCAAATAAAATGCAAATAAGTTTGACTGTTACTGTGGTAGCTTATCCAAGCGAAATATTGGTACAGTTTAAATCGAATATTTAGGAAAATCCCTACTTATTTAATAATATAAAGATTATTATTTTGAAAGTAACTTCTTTGAATTAAAAAAACGACATTAATTTTTATTTATTGAAAATATAAATGCGCATTAAGCAAGGTATACATAATAAAAAAGATTGAAAAAAATGTTGAAAAGAAGTTTGCTGAATGAAAAACTTGTATAATAATGAAATTATGGTTGACTGTTAGTTACGCGTCATATTAACGGAGTATCAATTGGTTTAGTTCATAGCGGGTTATATTCATTGTTTAGTGACAGGTTCGAGGTATGTGCTTTGTTGTTTTTTCTCATGATCATTATTTGAACTTGCATTCATGTTCGAGACATTAAAAGTGTACGACATTCCTTCAATATTGCCTACGACATATTTGTCCTACTTTTGAAATCCTAAAAACGTTTAATTCTAATCACTTGTAGATTTTACCATTCGAAAACTGCCGACTGCTTTGATCATTAATCAAGAATAGTCGACTAGTATTCTTCGAAAACAAGCACAAATGCTATAGGACTTTGTTAAGTTTTACCAGCTCCTTCCATTTTATTATTTATCATTCGATAAATCTATCTACACAGGAGCATTGCGGGTTAACACGAATTGTGTCGCATTTTTGGGGACACGTCTTATAGCTAGTACATGAAACTGACTGACTATCTGGTCGATTTGATGTAACAAACACATTGAAACATGAACACACATAATAAATAAAAGTTTATTGAAAACTTACAGTGACGAAAAGACATCTTTGTGAAATAAAAAGGGGACGAAGTATAAATGAAAGTAACAAGGTCACAAATTAAACAAAATGCTTCGTTTTATTTCTCTTATTCACTTCAACCTATCCAGGCAGTATTTTGGAATGAATGTTAAAGTCAAACTATCAACTTCGTCTACTGAACTTTACATAAGTAACTACCATTGCTTAAGAGAAAACAAAAATCATTGATGAATTATAAAACGCTAGCATAAATATTTTACAATGTTCTGAGTTATACATATTGATTTTGCTTGTTATGGCAGTAAACAAACATGTATTGTACCGAGACTAAACCTGTATTTGAAGAACAATAAAAAATGAAAAGATGATCATTAATTAACAAAAGCGGAAATTCAGAACCTGATTTTAAGTCTTAACTCAAGATTTGCAAATATCAAATGTTAACGTTCAATTTGCTGAAGTGATAATGTGTATTGTTTTCTTTGTTTTGAAGTTGTACATCATGCATGATATGATTTTCTTTCCAATAAGCACTTGGCATTAATGCAAGTAAGACGCACTAAGTTTGAAGGTTGTTTGGCTAGTTTATGTAACCGAAATGTTCTAGTAGTTTAATTAGAAAAGTTCTAACAATTTTTACAAATTAGAGATATGGTCAATGATATGAAGATAATGTTACCGAAAGCAAAATTTTATAAATAAAATAACAACAGCAATTCAATTTATATTTATTGAATTTCATAAACGCGGAAATACAAACTAAGCATTAAACAAATAATTGAACACAAATGGTTTATTGTAGGAACCTTCATTACATGAAATTATTTTATTACGAAATAACCGGAAGTAGAATTATAGGAAGTTATATTCGGAGAAAGTGAAATGCGGAAGTTTCGTATTTAATTTTTTTTAAACAAATACATTTGAAAATATTTCTCTATCTCGCAAATACGTTCAAACAAAGAGCTAGTGTAGAATTAACGGTTTAGAAGTTTTCCGGTTAAAAACCACAAAATGTTACCAAAGTTGCAACTTGCTGCTATAAAACTTTACCAGAAAATGTTCTGGTACTTACCTAAAGGTCTAGTTGATTGGAATGTTGAAACGGGGTTGTTTTGTAAAATCCAAGGCCCAATATATCTTTCTCGACTTTCATATCTTTTCTCTGTTTTTTCGGTAACCATTTTTGTTTTGTCTACAGTCTCTTTTGCTGCACAGGTCTTTGGCTTTGAAAATCATACTAACCTAAAGGAAATTGTACCATGTCTCATCGCAATTCAGTTGTCTCTAATGTGGATACTTGGACTATCATGTCAGCTAATATTATCTCTTGATTTGAAGTGGATTGACGGACTTAACCAGTTACTAATGACTCATGAAAATCTAAGTCGACGGAGAAATTACGGTACTTTATTATTTAACTAATTATGAAACTGCATATCTGTAATAATATTTATTTACGAACCCATTTTCACTAAACCTATTGAATATTTTATAGAGAACGCTGCTTCTACTACAGTACATCTGGATGTTATTATGGTTATTTTGATGTTTATCTTTTCCGTCGCCCCAATGCTTGGCATTTTTGGAGGTTTATTTTTTCATATGGACCATTATTATTACCTCATGCAATTGGATAAGGGTCAACATTCTTCTTTCTACACAATAAGCTGTACATTAATTCGATGTTTATTATTTTCTGGGTTTTTTGAGTATTTTCGCGTTGCATGCAGTGTTATAACTGGTTTATGCATTATGTGGACGACTTTCTTTAAATGCCTTTCATTATTAGCGTCAAGCGTTGATTCGGATGCGCATAGAATTTTGAATTACCACAACAAAATATCTCTTTGCTATATATTTCTTCGTTCCACAATTGAACCACTAATATTTGTTGGAATATCTGCCGTGTTCTGGTTGATAGTATTAGGTTTATCTCTAGTGATACGTTTTGCGGAGTATTTGCCTCAGGTCATCGTATACTGGGCTATACTTTTAATTGTTTTTGGGGGATATGGATTTGTAAGTGCGATGGGCTTTGTGGCAGGTTCGAATGAAATGTCACAAAAAGTACTGTACAGTTGTTCCAATAATATCAGAACTTGTGCAGATGGTATTTTCGGGAGAAAAATTATACGTAAACGAGCTATGTCATGTCGTCCATTGAAGATTCCTTACCCACCTTTAGGAACAATTGATAGAGCGTTCCAAATGGATTTCCTAACTACCATGAAGGATCGTGTTGTTGATTTACTGGTTATCAATATTTCGATCTAAAGCTTCACAGATTCAAATTCTGTATCGAAGCAGCAACCTTGACTTGGACTTATTATAATGTTAAGAAATTGTATTTTATGTCGACTTTACTTTATTAAAATGAAAATTTTCAAGAAAATCCCCTCCAGAAACGTAAATACTTCCCTAGGCATAATATTTCAACCTATTTAGTAAGTCAGAGGTAAACGTCCTTCTATAAGAATGTAAATTGGTGTCGCACAAAGCCACGATACGATATCATACACATTTATTATTAGCATTGCAAAACCTGGTCACTAAAGATGAAAGACTATCAGCATGCGTAGCGTGCGTGATAACACTACACTACACCAATATAAAAAATAATCCATTAAGAATGATAAGTGGTTTTTAAGTCTTGTAAAGTACTTCACTTCTGATCGCAAAACCGATCACGAAAATAAATACACAATAAGTAAATATTTTAATAGTGGAAGCAAATTGAAGGCGTGTCTTCCTTAATTTAGTATTATTCTTTACGCAAAAGGGTTTCAATAATACTCTTAGTAGAAATATCAATTTATTTGCCGTTCCGTGTCTATTAAAATTGTTCATTTATAATTTCTCATGTGAACTGTTAAAAATAAATTCGCATAGGTGTCTCTACAATAGTAAGCCAAATAACATGACAAATTTAAAACGGAAAATATACCTAAGTTTTTCTATTTTGGCATTTATTCTTTTTTACAAAAGTAACTGCCAGGAAGTTGCTTTTGGTGACGACTCGACAATAAAAGGTGAATCAGTGACAACCCCACTAAAATATATAATTAAAGACGTGATATCGTACTCGCAAACACTTCATTTATTAAATCCATTTACAATTCGAATAGTAAACGTTTGCGCTGAAACAACCAGTCAACCATCAATTGATGAAATTTTGGAAATATTCGACGATTATCCCAAAATTGCGGGATATACTCAAGGTACAAATTTTTCTAAACATTTGGAACCTGACATGAGAAAAGCTATGACAATAGAGAAAGGAGCTATTCAAATGTCTGCATTTTTTACCGTAATTTTTTCATGCAACACCTCTCAATTTACAAATCTCAGTACCTACATAAAACAAACAGTAAATCCAAAGTTGGATTTTACACTGTTTATTCTGAACATAAAAGGTTTCGAGTTCCACCAGCCACAAACGAGTGTATTCGACAAATTCACACTTTTTTCTTATCCCCTTCACAAATTAATCATTAAAATGGATTCTATTTTGGCATCACCAACTTTTTGGATCGAGTGCTTGGACAATTATTTTTCAAAAAGCAAGTTCATTCAGATTTCGGAGATTCCTAAATCCCCATTGAAAAATCCTCGAATGGGATACAATCTTCGTAACCAACATTTTCTAGTCAGTGCTTCTGAATCCCCGCCATACACATATGTGTACAAACCCACTAATAACTTATACCCAGAGTTTAAAGGAGTTTATATCAATCTCTTTAATTATGCAGCCAACAATTTTAATTTTACATACACAGTCACCAATGACGGTTTAAGTTATGGCATGCAACTCCCAAATGGCACATGGGTTGGAAAATATAGTCGAATTTACTATCCCGACTCTGGTTATGATGTTGCGTTAGTTATACCAAACAACTATTTATTAAAGCGCGGAGACAAATCTGTTTCTGTGACAGTGATTGACATGGGTTTTGTGATGGCAGTACCAGCAAAGTCTCCGGTATCTTGGAATGCCTTCTTTCAACCTTTTGATCCTTTAGTATGGTTTATTCTCTTTGGATGTTTTTCCATTTTGGGTATTATAGTAGCAGTGATTGTCAATAACTTTGAAACGAATTCCAGAAAAGAAACTATTATCATATATGCTGGATTCCTTCTGCTGTCAATAGCTATGGACCAACCAATTTCTAAAATTCCTAGAAGTGTCCGACGTTGTCTTGTAATTTGGCTTATGGCTTGTCTTGTGCTAGGAACGGCTTACAAAAGCAAGCTAAATGCGATTATTACGTTTCCACATGTTGACAAAATACCCATGACATTCTCTGAGTTGGAGGATATTAAAGACTTTAAGGTGATGTTACTAGCAGTGGGGAAAATAGAGCGGGAATTTTTCTTGGAAAGGGGATCTCACGATTTGCCAGTGACGAGGAAACTGAGAAGACGGATTGTTGCAGAGAAGAGCTGGGCAAAATGCTTGGAAACGGCAATAATTAATGAAAGACATGCTTGCATCATTTGGAAAACTGGAAAGGCTAGAATTGCAAAAAATATGACGGTTAATACAAGAATAAAGCCATACATGTATTCGAAAGAGACAGTGCTTCAACAATTTTGTGGATTAGGATTTCAAGAAAATTCGATTTTTTCAACAGCCTTTGAGTTAATAGTTAGTTCGGTGTATGAAATGGGATTGATGGAAAAATGGGAGCAAGATACTATGTATGAGCTGGAATATACAGGAAGAGAGAAGCTTTTAAGAGAAATGCGGGATTCCGAGTTGGTTCGCAAACAGTTACAAGATGCTAAAGGATACGAGAAGAAGGGTCCATTGGGGATGGGTAGTTTATGGGGAAGTTTTGCAGTGTGGGCTATAGGCATCACAATAGGTACAATGGTGGCGATAGTGAAACGTTGGATTTTGATGTGTCTGAATGTTAATAGAAATAGTAAAGAAGTAAGAATTAGATTACTACTAAACTACTAGGCCGTTAACAAAAATTGTGTTCCAAAACAGAATGAAATCTGTTTTGCTACTTAAAATAAATATACCTAGATTTGTTTCTGAGAGTGCTTAAAATAAAATAAATGTAAAACGTTCATTAGGCAAAAGCAAAATGCAAAACCATATTAGTTTTCCTGCATAAATTTATGTTATGATTCTAAGCATATGATTTAGCAGTTAATGTAATATTAGTATTTTACAAAATTCAGTCTAATTATGTCTAAATATTTTTAGCGTGAATAAATATCTACTATTACACCACGTGTGTATCAAAACTGACACCTGGACAATTGATAACTTTCATCGCATGCTTATATCGGCCCCAAAATGACTATTTGCAAAGGTGGTTTGCGGGTGAAGAAATAACATACTCTGGATAATATAATTTTGAATTTGACGACAAAATTTGGACACTCCCTTAATTTAACAATTTTACCTGTCCACGTAAAAACATATAATGTGTTCATTCGGTTAAATTTACAACTTATTACAAAGCTGTAACATTTTGAGTTGTATACTGAATACGACCACTTAAGTTTCGCAAGCTTTTTAAAACTATAGAACTGCGAATCTTATCTTTCTTTGAACTTTCCGTTTTAATATGAAAAACTTGCATGAATTTCGTCAGTATTTTCCAGAAATGATCTTTTCCTGTCCTGTCCATTTAGAAAGTCGTTTAAGTTGTTGTAGGTACATCATCGATCTTTCCATATTC
Source organism: Entomobrya nicoleti (assembly GCA_034695465.1). Taxonomy (NCBI): domain Eukaryota; kingdom Metazoa; phylum Arthropoda; class Collembola; order Entomobryomorpha; family Entomobryidae; genus Entomobrya; species Entomobrya nicoleti. The sequence goes on along the minus strand of JAQFZG010001590.1, from coordinate 9,334 downwards.
TATCCAGTGCATACAGAGTTTCAAACATAAATATTATCGTAGCAAGACCAACAAGAATTCCCTCAAGGATCCAAACTGTTTTGAAAACTATGGCCGACGCAGGTCCAAACACGTTTGCATCCAGGTCACTTCCTCTATTATACAGATAATGATAATAGTAATTACGCCAGTTTTCTTCAGAAACTGATGTTTTTATACGAGACTCATCTAAATCCCTCGTATCCCCAATCAATTTGTTAACTTCGTAAAAGTTATTAAGGCCATTGAAGCTATCATGGTATCTATCCCATCTGTCGTACAAACCACTTTTAAATATTTGACCAAGACCTCTCTTAAATATTGGGTAAAAGAAGTTTTTGTCAACGGTCCAAGGCATTGTGGACATATAGCCAAAGACAGGAACTACTTGCGACGTCCATTTATTCGGAAAATATAACTTGAGTAGTTGCTTGTGCATAGAAACATGTTTGAAATAATCCAACGATGCAAAATTTGGAGGAACCTTTTCACCAAATTCAACATCAGTTTTATTTTTGTCAATTAAGTTCTTGTGTTCTGGAAGATACATATTTCTTGTAAAATTTCTCATTCCGTAATTCCAATAAGGTATGAATTTAAGGTTATCACTGAACCTATTATAGTAGTCTGGATAACTGGCGTTTGGAGCTGTCATAATTTCTATCAAATAAACTGCAAATAGTGCCATCGCTTTATGATTGTGATATGATATTTCGAATGAATACATTGACAAATCACTTAACGCAAGACTTTGTAATGTCAAGGGATAGTTTGGTTCTGGTGACTTTGTTAAAAAGCTAAACATTTCACCTTTATACAATTGACTAAGAAGCAAGGCGGAGAAGCACCAGAATATCCACAATCCTTTCGATAATGTCATTTTAGCATCACCCAAAATAGGTAGTCGTGTCGACAAAGCTGTGACGCTTTGGTCTAGTAGCGAGCCAAAATAGTAAACCAAAATCCGGAAGAATTTTTCAAATCCCCCAAGAGTATTTGGATAAAAACTGTTGTTGAATATAATAACAAATAGCATCGGCAAAGTTAATAGAGACAAAAGTATGCTAATCCACGTTAAAACATCGAAAGGTCCAACTAAAGCTGTGTCGTAATTTTGCAATCTCTCTTTTGCCACCAAATATCCCCATTGATCGTATTTAAAACATAAATCCACAACTTGCCTTTGCCTCTGTTTTATTTCTCCATTTAAATAGCTCATTGACATGGTTTGTCGTCGCTTGTTTCTGGAATAGTAAAAGGGTTTTTCGGTAAGATACGAAAAATTATACCTCTTTCCAAGTTCATTGAAGATGCACTCTTCAACGGTAGGAGATATATGGATATGAATTCCATAATATATACTGTAGTCACAAGTTGATATTTCACCACGCTGCCATTCTGGTAATTCCGTCCAAATTGGGACTTGATTCATGTTTAGATTTCGAAAATATTTTAACGTTTCATCAGATAAATTTCTAACATGAGAAATTGGATTGATTTTCTTGGATGTTGGGTCGATAAGAAATACTTCGGACATGCTTAAAATTGTAAAACACAAGCCAGTGTAATGAGAAGCTCCAACTGCCCAAGAATATAAGCCAATGTCAAAACTGTCAGAGTGACGTGGTTCGGCAAAGAAAAGCACGTAGTCTGGGTTCACTGGCCAACTATTTTGCAAAATAAATGGTAAAAGAGATTGAATGTTTGAGCCCCAATGTATTCCTTCGATGAAAACGTGAGCATAACATTTCGCCTTTTGAACAAGTTTGTGATTTACATTGTTCCATGACTGATCTGAAAGAACGTAATTGTGAAGAGAATATGAAACGGTTTTGTTATAAAAGTAGTTGAATATTTTGTGCAAGGTATTATACTCTTTAAAATTGCTCCCAGGGTCTAAATGTATTTGCAAATGACACTGATCTAACTGTTGAAAAGACTATTTACGCCTTTTGTTAAATTATTAGTTATGCTGCTGCTAAAATCAGATGGAAAAATTTGGAAAGACAACGCCGCATTTGAATAAAGCTTTGTTAGGGTTAACAAAAATAGTATAGCTATCTTCAATATTGGTTTCATTCTGATTTTGGCGATCGTATTAAGTTCGTTTTAATGCACAAATAGAAAATGATGAATGAAGGACAAAGCTCATTGAGTAAATGAATCTTATTTAACGCCACAGTTAACAAATTCAATTAGCACCAAAAATTGGTTTGCGTATTGCATTCTTGTTTAAATAGTAAAATTGCAGCAAAATCTAAAATTTGCATGAATGTACACGCCTTTCTTATTGTATAGACTAACAAAGTATAAAGAAACAAAAGATACACTGTAAGCGTGTGCATGATGCGTGTTGTTTAAATAAGCTATTGAATTTTAAAAGACTAAACCATTAAAAAGAAACAAAATCTTTGAAATAAAATAAATATGTTTCAGTAATTTAATTTACTATTGAATTTAAATGTTGAATGTTAAGGTTCCATGAAGTAAATTATGCATTGAACATTTATTGAAAATTCCATTTGTAATATAATTTAAAACTAGCCATTTACTTACAATAATTACTTTCACGTGGAAAACATTATAATTACAAAACTTCTATAACATAAAGACTAGACTAATAGCATGCAATGGAAAGATATAATTTAAAAGAACTGGTAAGTATATTGTCATCATTGAAGTTATAACATTGTATTTTCCAGGCTTCATATTATGTAAAATACAAATAAGGATACCAAAAAACTTTTTTTTAGAATATTCCAATGTTGGATGCTTTCGCTAGGACATAATGGGATCAAATGTTTGTAAGGATAGCTGAACAAACTTTTATGGTTTAAAATCGTTTCAAATACAATGCCAAGAGCCAGAAAATTATTGTCATTCACACCAATGGTCTTATTCTTTTGAGCAAACTCGTGCCGTACTTTGTTCGTATTCCAATTTTAGTCAGACAAAACCAAAATATTTATTTGGTAAACCAAAATACCCAGTCTAGTCATTTAAATTAATGTAGAGTTAGTTCAAGATAATTGTTTCGGTAAAATTCAAGAAGGTTTTTGTAATAAGCTATTTATATGCAGCTATTATTGTCGCTCACAATGTGATCATAAAACACAATGCCTGGTTCGGTAAATAAATGATTAGACTGAAATAAACAAGTTCACTTTCCCCACGTCAGGTTCCGGTGAAGAGCATACACTTCCGCTATGTCAAGCTTCCGTGCAATCAAAAATGCCACGTCAGGCAAAAATAATTAGACAAATAACTACAAATCCACGGCAGGGGGAAATATAATTAAAACTAATTATTTATTTAACTTTTTAAAAGGAGTTGACAATTTTTTTCTTAAAAATTAATCGGAGCATAATCACACTGCTCATCATTCCACATTCAAAGTACAACTACTTTTTTCACACTGACTGGAATGCATTCCTACTCTCTCCTCATCCACAAAAAACAAGGCAACGCATTCCCGCCGGAAACAAAAGAACATTCCATTCACAAAAAAGACATACAGCACAAAAATAAAATCTATTACTAAAATATATACAACAAAGAAGGGTGGCGTGGCCAATCGGCAACAATTATAATACATCCATAAAACATTTAGTTTTGATTGCGGTCCAAACGGGCATTCAATTAAATACTATACAAATCGTATGATTGATTTAATTGTGACTAAGGTGCAGGTGCAATATATGTATTAAAACTCTTATAGGTACATTAATAAAGCTTGTATAGGGCTATCAAGCATTTGGTATTACAAGTTTGTTTGCTAGGTGTCATGCTAAAAAGTAGATTTAACGAATTGGCATTTTTATGGTGAAAATTAACAATAAAATCGTTGGGCTCGTAGCCTTGTGCCGATTTAATATGACGAAATAAAAGAGTTTTTCGTAATCAAAATTCAACTACGCATTACTACGTACCTTTATATCAGCAATAAGTTTTTATTGAACGTCCGTATTTCTACCAAAATTTCGCTTTTATATCAATCATCTGAATTATATGGTTCCCTTAATAGATAACAACTACAGTTATTTCACGTATATAGTTTTGTAAAATATCATTTTGATGATTGAAATATGAGTTTGGCTCGTAATGAGTTTAAATGAGCTGTTTCACGTTAAAGTAATATGCACAATTTTTTCATTTAAATATTTGTTATAGTTATCAATTGTTTACTTACTGTAATCAATTTCCATATCAGTTTATTATGAACTGGTCGACCTATTTCCCAGCCAAACGATTAAACAACATAGAGTGTTGATGTATATTCGTGGGGACAAAATTTTGGCTTTACCAAAACCATTAAGGGCATTTATTCTGAATAGTAGACCAAGCACCAAGTTCCGTTATTTCAGTTGCAAGCTACTATCAAATTAATTAAAATTGTGCAGTTAGTGTGCTGCCATGGCTACGCAAATATTTTCTCATCTGTTTCATAAATCGAACATTGGTTCTTGTTTTATGTCAATTCTTCTTTCACTACTTCTTGTTTTTAGTATATTTACATTGGTAAACACAAGTCAACTTGTCCATAAGCCATGTGAAACAAACACAACATGTGAAGAATTTGTACCTAGTTCTTACTGTAATATTAAAGGTTCTCAAGGCCATGGGATTTGCAGTTGTAATATAAATTATTTGTCTAGTGAGGATGGATTGAAATGCCTTAAAGCAGACGTCGACATCGGGCAACGTTGTACTGAAGACCAACAATGTGTAGGATTTGCCGACTATCAAACCTCTACCTGTTTGCCAGGTTCACGGATATGTGCTTGTAACGATGGATACGTACCAAACAAGAACTTTACAACTTGCTTAAGAATTGTAAATAAACTGGGGAATGACTGTGAGGAGAACTATCAATGTCAAGCGGGAAAACCAGGTTCGAATAGCGAGTGTGTAAAAGATGACGACGTATCCAGATCAGTTTGTCGGTGTCAAAGTTCAGCAGTAGACGCGCCACCTCCTAACTCAGACTATTGTTTTAGGAAGTCTCCTTCTAAACAGGCTTGTCAAGTTGGGCCTCAATGCTACCAAATGCAAGAAATTTGTGTGGAACAAGTTTGTATGGGAGGATGGAGCTTGTGAATGCCTTAAATATTATTTTCATGAACTTATTAAAAAAAATATATATTTAATAATTGTTCATGTTTTTGAAATGTCATTTGCATATGTTGCATGCATTTACTACATCTACTACTCCAGTACTTGTTCAACAGCTACAGAAAAGTTATATTAAAGCATTATCTCCTTATTTTGGTTAATCTTGTTCATTCGAGTAAATTTCATGAAGATAAAAGGCATAACAAATGTTGGTTTAATTCTGATAAACATTTTGACAAAGCAGCACATCCACAAACACCAATGTGTTTGTACTTTGTACTTAATAAAAAAAGCTTAGCATTAAATTAAAGCATAAAATTGAAATGCACGTTTGTTAGACATTAATTTTTAAAGGGGTGTTATATTTTAATGCCAACTAGCAATTGATCCAACCGAATAACATTATTAAGGTAAAGTTAAATAATCAAACGATTTCTCAAAATAACTTATTCATACATTCATATCGTACTTTGGGCGTCCAGTTTATTTGCAGAATCCAATCCACATACATACATATACTAATTCATATAAGTAGTCATGTACGCATATAGAACAATCGGCTTTAAAAACGACACGCATAATGTGAGATTGATGAATATAATCAATTTATACACAATATTCATATAATGGTTTTATATGGAAGTATATACACAAATATTTTACTTGGATTTTTATTTTAAAAGTACATATGCCTTATCTACTTGATAGTTTATTGTACTAAATCATTAATAATTTACTGTAGTATGTATATATGATTGAGTAATTAAAACTTATTTAAATAAAACCTTAGCTTTTCCAAAACAAAAGCTATAAGTGATATCAAGACGCCTACTGGCAATACAGAAAATATTACTTGAATATTACCCTTCATTGTAGGAGTTTCTAGGCGCACCATTTGCCTAAGATTTTCATGTACTACAACCTTTCTTAACTTGGTCCAAAGAGCCCAAAACCCTCCTTCAGATACGACTTTCAATTTCCTGATCTTATTTACAGAAATATATCCATCTAAATGAATGTTGATGTTATAATCGAGTATGTGCTGCTGGCCAAGATAAACTTCACTTTTTTGCTTCTGCTTTTCTAACAAATATCGTGTCGCAAAACTTACACATGATGCATTGGACATTAGCATCGCAACCTTATCACATCGTCTGAAACGTTCAAACATTGCATTTTTAAACGTTTCTTTAAACAATTTACCTTTCTCAATGAGTTTATCTTCATTTTCTTTAATCCAGGAAGGTTGATAAGATTTTGAAAAATCAAATTCACCTGAACTTGAAACATTCTTAAGAATCGATAAAGTATCTGACAGAATCATTGAATGGTTTAACACCATGTTGTACCAAGATTTTAGAATCACATTAAGAATCATATTAGTAGTTGAAACTTTGAAAATTTCAGAACTAATTCTAGCCTGCTCTTTATACATCAACCCGTTTCTTGATAAGTTAAGTTCTCCATTTGTTACTGATTTAAAAATGCTACCAATGTGAACAGCGGTAAATGGAAAGTTTATTTCACTGTAAATTTGAAAGTCATTACTGATTAATTGTTCAACCGAATCATACGGCAAAGGCTTTATGGGAGCTATTATTCGATATACATTGTTACTCTTGTACGCATTACTTAATATACCTGTTATTAGCAGAAATATACTTATTATAATTCTCAACGAATGTTTTGTGTCACTTTTGTCACCTAAATTTCCACCTTGTTCTAATATTACAGTGATTATTTCCAGAAATACATTATCTCTAGATTTAATGCCATTATGCTTTAACATCATTTTGATAAACACTAATGTCACAAATACGGTTACGAAACATGATATCCAAACATATTTGTCAAAAACATTCAATAGATCGCCAAATGCAGGTGTATCTTTTACTGGATGTCCACAACTTACAAAACTAGTTGAGCCCAATTCGTCTCTTAAACTAAAAGTATAATATTCCAATGATACGTTGGCAATAGTCTCCACAATGAATAATTGATGCTTTTTCGGGTAGTATATCATTGTGTGATTAAGAAAACGTCCATTTTTGCACTTTATATTGCTTGCAAAATTTACCATTCCGTAACTATAGTTACTTTCAAGAATATTCCAGAAGTTGAACAAAACGTTTTCGGGATCATATGGGTTAGTGTAAGTTGGGCATTGACTGAATTTTTCCATCAGGGATATTTGTGATCGCGGACCTTTTGTACTGAATTTTATTTTCCAGTAAACATCTTCGTCACCAAACAGTACATTTTCGTTTGTAAAATATGTTCCCATATTATCTATTTTCACCGAGGTTACAAATTTATTCGGAAACGTACATCTGAAACATGCATTTATGTGATGAAAACTCTGATGGTTATTAATTGAAACCTTAACCAGTATTAAAGGTTGAGAACTTGTAACTATTTCTGCAAAAAGTCTAATAACCCATTCTGTTATCTGGTCATGCTCTTTTTCTGAACTATTGAACATTAGGAAAATAAAGTTAAAGCTATTTACAGAAGCTGAAGGTACTTGATTTTTTAACTGCGGAGAGAACAAATCTTCCTTTGAACACCAAGTATGGGGACTAAATATTTGTGGCCAAACGATGTTTTTTGACGTTAAAATAATTTCGGGTGGAAAAACGTCCACAAACAGTTGCATGTTCCATGGTCTCGAATTTAAAGCAAATATTTCCTTTTGTGTTTCCAGACATTTGCATTTTTGTTGTTCCACACAAAGATGATTATGACCGCATTGTATTGGCATCTCCGACATATTTCTTAAACTGGCGTATTGAATGGTTGAAGCGACCCAAATATTCTGCACATTTTCATGGTTACTCTCTAGAAATGCTAGGCGTGGACTTCGCAATAATATTGGAAAATCTGTGGGACGAATATCAATGTCGTCATAATTTGTAACATAAAGAAGAGTGCTTGTCGTTTTGAAAGCAGCAGATATATCTACAAAATCTACAAAATCTGGAATCATTTCTCTGGGAAACACGTAATTTCTGTATTTTTCAAAGTGGTTACTAGTCTTCTTTGGCATTTTTGTTGAATCGTGATTTCGATCTAATACGCTTATAAAATCAGCCTTGCATATTCCAAATATAAAGCACAGTACTAAAAGCACTAATATTGTGTGGACGGAGTAGTGATGCGGCAACGTTTCAAGAACAGATGGCATTTTTGATGATGAAAAATTTAGTATTCCAAAGAAAAACCAGAACTTTTAGATTTTTGTATGTTGTTATGAAATAAGTGAAATTCGAAAGACAAATTTCGTCTTTTAAGCCGTAATTCTTCGGTAGACCAATTTAATTACATTTTAACTTGCCGCTTTTTGACCATAATCGTTTCGCCTTAGCCATGGAAATTGTAATTATGTGTAAAGTACTTTGTTTGGAAGTATTGCATGAATAATTTTCCTTGTCTTTTCTGCAATAAATAATGAGTTTTAAATGTAAATATATGAATATGGATCTATAAAAATTATTATGCGTGTCCTGGAATATAATGATATATTTGTATAAGTAAAGAACCTGATGAAAACCCTAGCACTACGGATGCATACAATCGCTATGGATTTTACTTGGAGGATTTCAATAGATTTGATTAAACCTTAAAATCTGGTAACCAAAGTATTAAAATCTTCAACCAGCTATTTTAATTTAAAATGCTAGAGTCTTCTGAATATTTTCCAATTTATACATTTATAATAGGATGAGTAAACATTGCCTCTTAGAATTTTCTTATTATAATAAGAATAAGCACTTGAGTATGGTAAGTAGACTGTGACTATTTTTTAATACTTTAATATTATTTTTTACCACGAATAGATTAAAATGGCATATTATAAATTGGGAAATCATTTGTCAGCATAGCTTTTAAGTAAAGCAAGAGTAGAATCACTAATTTAGGTGGGACGCTACTTTTACTTCATCGGTAAATGCAAAATCGTTCATGGGAAAAAAGTTATTTGAAACACAAAATATGATCCTTGTGCAGGATTGATCACTTGCATAATTTTCTATATTTATTGTTTTCACCATACTACCATCATAATGAGATAAATATAATTTTCTTATAGTTTACCACCAATTATTGCTCATAGCGTCAATTTATAACAGACCAAACCATGTTATCACACTTACGACAATTTGATGATTAAATTTAATGATGCGCAATTATGATGCTTGGCATGTTA
>JAQFZG010001589.1:0-20308 GCA_034695465.1 Entomobrya nicoleti | reverse complement strand
ACCATGGTTGTGAGTTCAATAAATAGAATTACTTAATGGAAGTTGCAGATAAGGGCAGTTCTTTTGGCTTCAATTTATTCAATATTTATGTCGAATTTTGAAGAAAAATATTGGAACCAATAAGTTTTACTTATGGTGATTATGGTCCGCTATTTTCTCGATTCAATCTCTTCAATCTACTTGCAAGATGTACGGTCAAGGACGAAGGTTGAAGGCCGACGACTGCAACTTAGATACTATAAAAAACACTGATTTACAATTAAGTTGTCGAAATGAAGCCATATAATGAAAATTACTGCAAACGTAATGAATTCTATAATAATATTACTACTTTCTCCATGATATTATTTTTTACACTTGTACCCCGATAAAAAATTATAATTCATATTCATATATACTTTGATACCTTGGTATGTAGTTTATTGGCCATTTAATTAGATCAAAAATGGAAAAAAACTTGTCGTTATTTACATGCTTTATATCGAAACTTCGCAATCTCCCGTGCATTAAAAACATCTTGCGTAAAGTAAAATAAGAGAGCACGCTGCCAAAAGGTGATTCAATTTTCCATGTGACAGAATGTATGGCTATGATGCTAAAATAATATAAGAGAGACTTACCTAGCATACGAATGACGTGGCTTTGGGAATGTCGATTAGAAATGCTTCGAGGCTCTACATTTAGCTCCTGACTATTGCTTCCAGAGCCACCACGTGGTCGACGGAGTTTTAGTCCAATCAGTACGTATAGAACCGTAATAATTGTCATTGGAATCACAAAGAACACACAACTCGAGATCTCGAATGCATATGGGAAAATTTCCCGAGCAATTGTACACCAAGCTCCTTTGATCAATACGATGTGTTGGAATTTCGGAGATGGCTGAAAGTAAAAAAAAATGTAAGCACGACATTGTTTATAAGTATTTTGCATACATAGATATACATACATAAATGGACAAATTTAATTAGGCAGAATACGATTACGAAGGTTGAAGCTTCTAAAAACAAAAGGTATCTTGCACTCTGCTCGACAGCGCGTGGTAAAGCAATTTCTACAAGCACCTTGGGTCACAAGAATATACTAAAATAGACAATTATTTTTCATCATTCTGCTATAGTTCGTACTCCTTTCAACCTGTAGGTTAGATGTAGTCAATATGTCTAACAAAACTTTGTATACATACGTCATGGAAAAATTCATAAATTTGTTTTACCTTATGTCGAACAAACTCAATCATCACCAACATTTGGTAAAACACTATCAAATCACATTGACTCAAATAAAGCTATAGAAACTGGAGGTTTACGAGAGGACTGCCGACTTAAATATTATTTACCTTTGTGGACCAATTAACCTTCAGAAAAGAGTGCTTATCATTATAATTAAACTGCGCCTGTTCGTGACACGCATCTTGCTTGAAATATATAACTATATATGTACATGTCATTTCCATATAAATAAATTAGAATTTCAAAGAAAATTGCTTAGTTAACAGTGTTCGCAAAAAATGGCACGTGTTTTATTCGTACGGTTACACGGAACATTATTCAGGTACAAAGTAAAAGGTCAAAAATTGACAAACATCATTATCCCCTTCGAACTGCTGTGCCAATCTATTCTTCGGGAACCGGATACTATTTTGCCGACAAAAATACAATTACCTGGGAACAAACAAAGAGGCCTGGCCTAGTGATTATATGGAAATATGACAACATCGCTTTACAGGAGACATTTTCATTTTGAAAGACAAAATATTATGTACTAAGAAATAAACTACTACTAGCCCTCTTCATAGCTACTACTAACACACACAGCAGTCTGTTTTCTAGAAAAGGCAGTCAAATCATTGAAATTGAAAGCTGGATTTCTGCTGTTATGTAGACCGAAAATGAAAAGCCTTCATTGGATTACATTATTAGCATTGTGTTCATAGTTTATACATTAAATGGTGTGTGCAAGCTTATTTTTTTTAACTATCCGCTGGCCTTTCACTCGTTTTCCAATAAACTCAGTTGTCTAAAACAGATGCTCATTCATTAATTTCCGATTTGTTTTTCACATAAAAAATATTTACTAGACTGCTATTGTGCCGGCATAAGCTATGTACATAATATTTGTGCATGGTGCATGTGTTCAACTGTTAAACTACGTATTTTATTGATTGTACTTGGTTGAATTCAAATGTCATCAACAAATATAGGTATTTGTTTTTCTCCTTTCCACGAAAATATATCATGTTTACTAAGAATTTTCATTAATTTCTTGTAATGTTCTATTTAAATGGGGAATTAACTCGAAAACTTTTTGTCTCCTATCACTAAATCCTGGTACACAAATTGCCTTATGGCAACTCGGAGAACCCATGTCATGTCGTCACGTCCTGAGGCGTGAGCTTAAACAATTCTTTTTACTAACAATGGTGAATTGTTAAGTAACGTATATTGAGAAACAAAAAGTATTCATGACTTCTAACCCCATGGTATGGTAAAATCACACACCAGCCACGTCAACGGAGTTATCTCAACCTTGACACGTGTACATAAAAAGAAAACGATGACCCAAACCCATTCAACTTTTATGTTTTACAGTCAAACAGTCATTTCAAACGTTTTAGTACGTACATGAAATGGGCAGATCATATTCTCTATCATGCATGTTGAATTCTTGCATATAAATCTGCAATAAAATTTAAAATACGTAGCGGACAGCAGAAGGTTTTCGTAAAAATTAACAAATTTATTAGGTATGCCAGAAAACAGAAGGCACTGCTATAAATGATTGCATAACATATGTAGCTATTACACAAAATGAAATTGATTTTACAGGGAAAACCGCTTAGTTTCAAGTGCTTGCACAAGATATGAAATGTGCGTAAGTTATATTCGGCATGTGATGTAATTATGAAGAAAGAATAATGCTACAACATGACATAAATAGTTTTGAAATCATACAAAAGAACTTGTCATGTTTACGAGAAATTACTGCGATTTCTAAAATGTGTAACTGGTAAATAGTAACCACCTAAAAAGAGTCCAGCACCCCTCCTCCCCTCGCTCAATAATAAACAAAGCGCTCAAATACTGCATCAATCTGGTATTGTCACGGTTTATGCAACATTTACCGAAAGAATAGTATTTGATGGTATAGTATGGCGGAACACTGCAATGCACATATAATGCAATGCAACCAGGCATTTGTGAAATACGTTGATTTTCTCTTTTGTAGGCATACCATAAGGATTTTGAAATATTTATTTTGATGTTTACACCTTTTATAAAATCAGACGAAATAAAAACTGTAGCTATAACGCATTTCACCGAATTGAACTAAAAAGGAGTGCCGCCAAGTATGTCGACTCAAAACTGCGGAAGTAAATTAGGTCGAAATCATGTCAGTTGCACGCACACATACTTTCTCCGTCCGTATGATCATTTTTGGATTTTCATTGAAAATGACATAATGTTATTGTCCATTCTCATCCCGTCGTCGACGACACGATTATGATTCCTCCCTTGTGGAAAGTGAAAACCGCATCGAATCACATGATGTCCCTACTTTCCTTTTGTGTTTGTTTTTGACAGAAGGCGAGTACAGTGTGGCATTGTCTACAACTTCTATCAAAAGTGATGGTGATAAAAGAAGAGCACACTTTCATTTAATTTTATTACGCTGTAATCTTATATAGTGTGGAATCGCCGAAAACGTGGCTATTACTGGTTTCATCGACGTACCCATCGTATTACCAGACTTCTGAATCATTTTTGTGCGATGTGATGATGAGGGCTATTCTTTGTGTTTGACTGAATACAAATGACAACGATGGTGTCATTGTCATTTATGTGATGGCAAAATGGGCATTTTATGTTAGATGGGAGTACACATGTTTTGTTATCTTTTCTCTGCTTTCAGCTTTAACTGAAAGTCAATGCTGTTTTCAACGATGCCCTATTACTATACTGTGATATATGCCATGACTTCATGAGATGGTGAAGACTTTCTTTGCTTTCTCCCAATTTTTTTTAGCATTTCGTCCTTAAGACAAGTCTATTCCCCGGTCCTCAATCCGATGTTCTCATATAAATTCGCACTGCGGCTCTCTCACTCTGTCTATTCCTTTCAAATAAAAATTTGCAGGAGAATGAGTTCGAATTTGCTTCTCAAAGGAGAATATCTTGAATTTCAAATATTTAACGTGATTTTGTCAGCAAAGTGTGCAGAAAGCAATCAAATTAAAGAACCGTTGACCATGAAAGTTGAACACTTAAAACCACGAAACCTTTAACTTTGAATTTCACATCTGTGTAATAAAAACCCATCTTTACAACTTTAAAATCTTTATTGCTTTCAGCTTGAGATTTTATTTGCACATAAACTTTCTTGTTAGATAATATAAGTCAGCGCTTTAGAATATCCATTCACTAAGGAATACTTGATTCTATAGATTTCTTCGCTTCAATAATTTATATTTAGCATTAATTGTTCAATGTAATAAAGTCCTCTTTCCGCGCTATATCATTGCAACATAAGAAAGGGTTTGTACACATACCTAGGTAAGCTATAAGCTAGGTTCCATTACATGTTACTGTTCATCAAAGACGTAAGACAGATACACAACCGGGAAAATGGGAAAGTTGTTATTGTAATATTGGTTATTTCAAACATACTATTTCATGAATTAACTCTGCATGCAGACATATATTTTATACATAAACTATATAATATGTCCAGGAGGACAGTTTAAGCAAAAGTATACATAGACAAATATAAATCCTGTTCCCTGTTCGTATGGATGAAAAAAAAGAAGCTTTATAAAACCATTTACAAGTGATTACTGCTCTGGAAGAAATGAGGAAATGGAAACCTCGAAAATTCCTATACTATTAATACTCACACCATAGCCATTTTTTGCCAATGCTCTTCCATTGCATTGAACAATGACTTCGGAGTATTTCTCTTCTTCATAACAGCAATTGTTTGGAGTTAATGATGTGAACATTGAACATACCATGAAAGCTAATTAATACGGTCGAGTGACTTCGTAGTTACATATAAACATCCTTAAGCGTAGTATCAACATTTTGATTGCTTTTCAAGGGAATTTTTTTTTCTGAATTTCATCAAGTCCTCTCACTCAGTTTCTGCCCACAGGGATTTTATTTTAATACAATAACGAAATATGAACCGAGCCTAAAACTTGGATTAAATGATTGTTTTCAGTAAGCTGTTTTCTTGTTGTGATGATATTGTATAATCTAACGGAAAATCCTAAATTTATCAATCGAAGTTTCCATGAGTTTTCCATTACAAGTCATGTTTCAAGTAACTATTTGCTTGCAAACTGATCATGATCACAGTGTAAAAATAAAAATATTTTGCACCATAGTTTATTCTACGCAGTTCAACTACAAAAAAATTGAATCGCCAAAGGAAACTACCTGATTAGCTTACTAAACTTAGAAATCAAGCTTTTAAATTGATGGGCTGTTGTCAATGGTAGCAAAGTATTTTTAGGACATAGAACATCGGCCTGTATGTACTTTAGTTCCAATGCTCCAAATGAACTGCATCGCTGGAATAATGCATTTTGTCAGTGTAGCTTTCTTTGCGTTGAATGGCTAATCGAAAGCGGCTCAATAAATCTTTTAGAATGAAATAAGAATGAATGACGTATCACAAAAGAGTTGAACTCCCATTGTCACTCTATTACGCACATATTCATGCATGCCAGGCATGTTTTTCCACCCACTGTATCTTGGACTCGAAAAATATTGCCTTTCATCAACATCACGGCCACGCTTTATACTTTCTCCTGCTCACAGTTCACATCTGTGGCATAGTGGCAGTGCTGCTCTGTTGGGGTACAGTGAGAATAAGAACACATGGGACAGTTTCTAAATATGGCTCCGGAAATTACCTTATCCCTAACTTTAATAGAAGCTTTGACCTTTATTGGATTTAAGACTAATGAAAGGGTTAAAGTGTGAAAAATACTGATGCAAAAGTAAGATGTTATAAAACTATAGCCTTTTCCTTACCTATCGCAATAGTGTGTGTCGGTGTGCTTGTGAGTGTTTTAAGAGGCAATTATGACGCCCACTATCAAGCACAATAGGGAAAAGGCTGGTTCAAGTTTATTACCCATTTGCTACCAAGAAAAGCCTACAGTTTAATGGAAACGGTATTACACCGTGCCATACTTGAATAGAATGCCTATTGAATGTATGTTTCTTCCTATTAATAAATATTATTGATAGATACGATAAAAGTACAAAACACACAGAGGGTATGAACACAAAATTTTACACTGAACTTTCAACATAGGATCCCAAAATGAGGTTTTTGTACTACAAATACTTGTACTTTCTTTTACATGTACATTTTTTCAGATATCTGTTTTTCCACATGACGCCAAAGCCATTTACGCAGTTGAAAATAGAAGCTGATAGCAAGTTGACTTCCTAAAATACGAACACATTTTTTATAAACTTTTGGAGTTCTAAGGTTTCCTGCGGGATACAACATTTCCAGGAATATTTAATAACAAAGGAAGTGACTCTCAAGGACCATATTGTATAGTACACAGGGAATGGCTAATATATATTATTTGTAGAATGAAAAAGTTTCCTTATTGTACACAGGGTCGACTAATCACATTGCACTATCACAAATGGCTGTTGTCAATGTCTCAAAACATCTTTTTGTAAAATGAGTTTTAAGCACTGTATTGTAGTTTCTCCACAGAACTGGTTGGGTGTAATGACAATTGGGTTCCGAGAAAAGGCCAAATGTAAGTAAGAATATTGAGCAAGACTTTGTGGGCTAACGACAGAACTAATCTTTTAGTCGAATGAGCGTCGGGCGTAGTTTGTATACTCAACCTTTACGGTCAATGTCAAAGAAATTTCACCGGCCACCGGCAGGCCAACTCATTTATTCATTTAAAGTACTTCAGTGTGTGTGTGGGTGATGCAAAGGCACGCCCAACAGTTTTCCGGTATATAATTACGACTAAGAAGATACTTACCTTTGGCGAACTTGAGCAGAACTTTCACTAACACCTGCGTTTTATATACTTGCTATACAATGGAAAATTTTCTCCGCATGATTGTTTTAGTCTACAACAAATAATGCATTCGAGTGAGCAATTACTACGTGGAATATATTTTGTTACAGGTATATCGTTGAAAGGAGTACATTTTCGTAGAAAATTCTAAGAAGGCATTAGCGTCATTGCTAATTGTGAATGATAAGCTATCAGAATTTTACATCAAACAACAAATTAAAAATATATTCATTTAAGGAATGCAATTAAAGTTAATGATATCGTCTCATAATCTATATTAAAATAAGTGTGAAGTGAATAGTAGTTGCATTTCATACTGTATATAAAGCATATTTTGGCAAATAGATTGTAATTATATGAAAGCATAAATTTGAGCATTATTTGAGTGACTTACTTCGTCGACAACTCCAAACTGTGCGGCCTGCGGCAAAGCCAAACAGAATGCTACGATCCAAATAATTCCGATCATCCGAACAACTCTTGAGAGCTGAGAAATTTTGTGGCTACAAAGGACAAATCAACATGACGGTTCAATCAAATCAATTAACATATTCGGTTTTTGTCTGTCTAAAGTTGAGTGTCTCAGCTACGACAATAATTATACTTTGTTGTAACTTAAATATTACATTCATACATATACATCCTATACTTGTAATGTATGTACTTAAAAATATATATATATACTCGAATTGCACATTCAATACTTCACTGAACACCGCAAATAAAATATGTCTCAGATCTCTAGTCCACCCTAAAATCTCGTAATGTAATCATACATTCTACGACTACTTTCTGATGTTTAGAATAGATCCGAATTCAAAATCAATATTAAAGTCTGGAAATCACTCAGAAAAGGGTGATGATTTTGCAAAAAGCCAAGAAAACAATCAAATTGATTGCGAAATTGTTGACTACATTGTGTGTTTAAACGTATATTTGTCTGTAGGTACTTTGAATGTGCAATATTTCTTTGAACTTCGGGAAGTATAATATTACATCAAATAGAAATGGAAATGCTAGTTGAAAATCAATTTACTTCAAACAATACAAGTAATAAATAGAATAACAAAAGCATTTGTCAACTGAATGGACTCACCTTTTCAGCGGGTACACAATTGCTACGAACCTGTGAAAAGAAAACAAATAATCATTTGTAATTATACTATATGTAAGGTTGATGCAATGACGATATTTACGTAAACTACACATCTCGTTTGAGTTTATGGATCAACGAAATAAATGATCTTTGATTTACCTATCGATATGAATTTGGCTTATTGTGGAATTGATTTGAATTTTTAAACGAACGATTACCATAAATAATGAATAAGGATAGCCTAGCCTTCATGTTAAAAAAGTGAGTGGGTTAAAAAAAAGTTATTATATAATTGTTTTGTTTTTCTCAACTCAAGTCAACATCAAGTTGAAACTCAATAGCGTACATACATCTGAATCTGAATGGCAATTAAATGCACTCACATAACCTCATCATTATCCCTCCAAACACAAATTTCTATTTGATGTAGTCTTCTTTTTGTTTGAAAACTTTGATATGGATACTGGTAACATTAAAATAAGCATATATGCGGTTTCAAATCATTATGTTCTAATAACAAAAGTGGTCGACTTTCACCTAACCATGGAATAGGGACGAAGGTATATGTAATTCTGGTAGGTCACTAGACCATTTACTAATGTAGTAAGCAATGGCGCATTAGTTTTAGATTATTGACAGCTGCCTAAATATGTTTACCACATTAAAAAACTAAAGCAGACACAAGAAACAAAAACCCTTAGAAGTCGGATGTACACTGGATTTATAATCTGTCAAAGCAAGAGTTAATTTTTGTGCAAACAACACATTTACACCTGAGTCAAGCAAGGTGACATTTAAAAATCGTCATAAAAGTCTCGTTGCTGTTGCTATCATTACTGCGCAGATTTTTAGTAAAGAAACCATAAACATGAGTTCAATCGCTTTCAAATTTCTTTGACAGATCAAAAGAAAGTTTTCCCCTTTGATTGGTTGGGGAAAATAGCATATGTTAGGGTTAGGTTAGGGTCTACCGTGTATTTTTCCTGGAATCCAGAGGCACTCAACATACATATATCACATGCACATTATTTTGAAAGACAGAAGCGTGACTGTATTTTTGTGCTTTTATGCAAGCAGTACAAACTGCGCAAAGAATATAGGGACTAGATGCGAAAACGATATGATGACCTTTTATTTGTCACTGACATTTTTGACGTCACAGATCAAAGAAAATAGAAAAAAGGTTTGATGTAAAAACAAGAATTCTGTGAAACATGCTTCAGTACGCTAATGCAGAGAAATGATTTGTTATTTTTTCAAGCTCATATTGCAGACTACTCCAACTCTTCGGACATTGAGGCATTCAATAATGGCATAGCTATGGGACTTCATGACCAAAGCAAAAAACTGGGGGCAAAATTTTGGAACATGATATTCTATAAATAAAATTTAGCGGTTGCACTAATGACTGCAGCTTACATATACTATCACTATCATGAAATGATAGTAAACGAGCTTCTAACAATCTCTTTTATTTATAACTAGTGGAGTCCTTTGTGCAGGCCGGCAAACCGTATTGTTGATATTAGGGGTTTGATTTGTATTTATGCTCGGCCATCGGCAAGGTTTGGAGTAAAATACTGAGGAAATGGATCCTCGAATGTGTTTTTATGGCTACTGGCACTGGCTACTTTTAGCCACTATACAGTTATTATACAACATACAAAAATAAGTGCAAGAGAATCCACATATCCTATTTATAGTTTATACGCAATAAGGTAAGAAACATACAACATACCTTTCTACTGTGAAAGCAGTGATCGTTAAAACTGTGGCATTTGCTGATGTCTCGGCGGCGAGTCCACGGATAACACAGAAGGTATCCCCAAATAAGTACGGATATTTTTTCCATATGTGATAAATCTCCTGCAAAGCCATTTCATTCAATGAAATAAGTTTAGTGGAGATACTAAAATAGTACATATTTTTTATGGAGTTGAGTTAGTCGTTCGGAGAAAAGTTTATGTTCATATTTTCTGACTTTTTAGTAAGTAATAAAGTCGAGTTAGCATAAACTTAAATTTATTATTAGAAATTTTCACAACATGCATATGTTTAAAGGATTATATGATGTCGTAGGCTAATCAAGGCAAGGGGCATTTACGAGTTGATTTTGGCTGTTTTGTAAAACAAATTACCTGTGGCAGTCCGCAAACAAGTAAAAGCAGGTCCGACATGGCTAAACTGTAATATTTAAATGTAAATTTTCTCATTTTTGTGAAAATCTGACAATAATTGTTCAGTGTACAAAATCGAATCATGTAAATAAATTAATGTAATTACCTAAAGAGGTAGTAATTAGTGGCTGTATGCATATAAGTATTTCTGGCAATAACGATACAGGTACTGATGTTCCCCAGAAGACCAGAGAGAAGAATCACAACGTAAACAACAGTCATGGGTATCGCAACAGAGAGGGGATCCCTTGTGGGAATGGCTCCCAGCTCTGCCTCCAAAATTTCTTCCACAGTCCAGTTATCTATAAAAATCCGATTCAAAAAGGTAAACGAGTCCTTTACAGTATTTTGAAATGAGATACGCACAAATACATTAACCACTCCTGTATTGACTGTGTTGCTTCATTAGGAGTAACTTCTCAAATAACATTTCACCTACTAAAGTATTACTACATAAATACACATTTTGACAAGAGAAGGTAATTGGAATACTAGGAAACAGATCAATTACACCTGCAGCTTTATATGCATGTCTCGATAGATCTCAAGCTCATGATAGATTCTTTCGGTCATATGTACTACTACACTATGTATATTGAGTCAGCTAGTTAATTAATTATTATTATTTTTGCAATCATGTCTGATGTAAGATTACACAATCTGGCTGAATGGCTGAGCCCATATTGTATCAACAAAACAAAGGGTGGGGGGGGGGAAGTTGGGTGATACACCATTATTACTGCTGGTGTTAGTTTAAATGTATATTGTATTTCACCGCCTCGCGGTGGTGCCATGTTCGATGAATTAATTAACTTGTTTTCAAACTCTATATAAACATGAAAAACCTAATCATTATCTGGCGCTACGTAGCAGATAATGAAAATACCACGCCATTAATTAACTATCACGACAACAATGCATCAAGCACTGCCACTTTCTTCGTTTTACATAGAAAAAAAATTGGTGGAGGGGTGAAAAGGGGGAGTATATCACTTGCAAAACTGCGTCGTGTGACACGCTTTTGATCCGAATGAACTTACGTTTTATTGGCTCTCCAGTCGAAAAATGTTCGTCGGTTGAATCGATCTCGTCCAAGTTCCCACTGCCATGACCTAAGGGAATCACCCCAGAGGCTAGAGAGACTGAAGAGGACAATGTTGCAATGGAAGCTGACGCTGAAATAGCTGCTTCTGCATCTGGTGTCGCAGCATTTTCGTCATGAGGATGAGCTATCGAGCCATTCCATATAGATTTGTGATGAGATACTTCGCTCACTGAAGTTGACGCTAATGTAGTAACTACTTCATCCGCAGATCCTGGTGGTGGAGTTGCGATTCCAGGTGGAAGCGGTGACGATGATGGATATAAATATCCTTCAGCTGTAGCCGCAACACTTCCCGGTGGACTGAACGTGGCGAGAAAGGTAACACCAGTTGTTAGCACTAACACGAGCATTGTGCCCATTTTACAAGATTATACTGAAGATTGATTTGGTAGAAAGTAAAGCGATTGCTGTCAGTAGGAAAAAATCCTTTTTCGATGTATCAATGAGAGAAGTAGGTCCTTATGGTGAACCTGTGCAGTCCTTGTTTCATACCATCCTCAATCCTGTAATTCAGATGATAAAAAACAAAGTGAAAACATTAGCCTAAAATGCCATTATAGCATGAGAGTTTCGATTGGGTACTGTGTAATTCTTCAAATTTTCCCTAAACTTTACTCATGCATGTATAAAATGTGTTTTCTCTTTGTTCCTTTCCAAAAACAGTTTGTTTCCCAGTTCGTAATTGTCTATTTGCGTTGTCTGGATAAACTAACTATTATTTTTGATGCCCTCTGCCTTCATTACATTTGGACAGCCTTCAAAATTAGATTTGCGATCCCTATTTTACCATTATGATAAACAGGTTATAAGTATCTACATGAGTCCTACATATTATTATACATGTATATACCTAGATATTCCCAATGAACTATTAGAGTAAACCATCTAAATCAGATACCTATCAGAATTTTTTTACCTAGTTCCTATAATTATTTCCTTGTTAAAAATGCAAATTGGCTCTTTTGTATTTAGTGACAAAAGAACACTGTCATCATAACATGAACATGACGTCTGCTTGTAATGGCTTTCTTTGTTCATTTTTTTAGCGTTGCTGTTCACGTGAACCAGATTATTTGTCGTGTGACTTGGCTCTCTGGGTAAGCGAGCACATGTCATGTAAGATAACGCATCAAGTAATACGTTGTCATTGTACTCTGATATATCCACTCGTTTTGTTTCTAAATTCTAGAACTCAAAGTCCCTTGAGGAGGTTACATAAATACACATTACACGATTTGCTTTCCTTTTCTTTCTCTCAAATTATCTTGTCAGCTTTTATCCTCCATTGTAAGTTCATTATAAATATACATTGTTAGCTAGTGATTGCTTTAGTGTGGATATGCGTGGATTCACATTATGCTGCATGTGTTAATCTTCTCAAGGACAGTATTACACATTGACCGTGAAAATTATAAAGGCAATATACTCTGAATTCCTTTTCAGCATGACTACACATTATAAAGAAAGGAAACTGATTACAGATATAAAAACTAGAGATAAGTACGCCTCGTCGCTTACATACGATTTGGTTTTGATCAGTGAGTTATTTAACGTGTAATATCCAAATGAATGTTTTCTATCCTGATGATGGTATTCTGAACACAGAACGAAGCATTATCATGTCTTCTTTTGTTCAATGTCATCGTTCTTTCTATCATCACCAAAATCGTGACAGAGACAGTGGTTGTGAATTGTGAAGTATTATGATATACTGCATACGGACTCAATGTCTACAAAACCACATGAATGAAAGCAGACGGACAGGATTTGTGGCAGATGTTTTGTAAACCGTCAGCAAACCGAATAGAGATGCTTTTCTCGCAATTGCATCTTTATATTGTTTTCACGTACATTTGCGTTTTTACGTTCATGCTCCTACTGTTATCCAATCCCTTCTGACAGATAGATTCTGTATCCGAGTTTAACCGTTTCCTCACTTTTGCGTTTCGTTATCCTCCTTTTCTACTTGACTATGATGTTTGTTATATGTTGATGATTTCTCTTATCTTGTTTTTTTCTTCTCTCCCTCGACAATGATAGATGAGAAGACTCGCATTTCTCATAATGTCGGTCTCGCAATAATTTCTTAAAATGTGGAAGCCATAAAAATGTATCCTTTTTCGGGACCACTCATGGTCGAAATCCATCAGGAAAATGTACGACTACCTTATGTATATAAACCTAAGGTAAATAATATATGTAATGATGCTTATACTTTTTTATGTGGACTTTGCCAGATTATTCAAACTGAAGCGAAAGTCAATTGTGGTGGGGGAAAATCGTGATTTTGAAGATTGAACATGGTGAGAGGATTCTCGAATATGAAATCTTGGCAGTCATTTGGAAAGAATAGAAAAGCATATTCAAACAGAGCTTTCCCTCGTATATAAACTTTTACTGTTTTGGAACCTATGTACCTATATATACTTGCGTTATATGTATCATAAACATAGCAGTCGCCTGTCTACAATGTAATCGTTGGGATGAAGGATTCCTCATGAAATTTATATGATTAGAGAAACGTCATGAACAATAGTTGTTAGAAGAAAGTATATAAAAAACTATTTTCTTACTTGTCCAGAGTTTCTAACGAAAGGAGAAATGAAATTACAGAATTCCGATTCAAGAGGAGAATGGGAGAGAGAGAGAGAGTCACAAAATCAGCAGCTTTCTTAGGCAATTTTCTACTATTTTCTTGTACTATTATTGCGGCAGTCGTAGAACAAATCGTAGAAAGTGGAGACAGAGACACTGATTTTGTCCAAAAAAGTCATGCAATTGTTTACTTTCTTTTTTTATTTATGTGTATGTACATGTATATTAAAATAATAGTAGTTTTAGATTCTCCTTGTACTGTACGCCAGTTGAAAGAGCTTGTTGCAAGTTGGATTGAGTTTCGTACTTGTCCTTGTACAAAGGCCGAGAGAGAAGAAAGATAGTTTTGTATTGTAGACAAAAATCTCGATGAAAAACGAAGACACACAAATGCGAATAGTTTGTTTGTGAAGGGATTTTTATGTTGCCCTCTTTGACAACGTTAGTTGGCGTTCAAAGTAAGATTTTCCACAAGTGTGTAGGTTGTGATGTGGTGGTTTCTGCAAATGTTAAAAGATTTCTCTTTTAATAGAGCAATCGGAAAGGAAATAGCCATGGAAAGATTTAGTCAGAAAGATTAAATAAAGTTGTATTGTCACAAAAATGTCTATACATGGTGCATGGTTTCTGTACATTTTTTCAGGATACGTACTCGAAGGAAGTACATATGACAAAGAGGTACATCATCCAAGTATGTATGTTGTAGATTAGATTCAACATAAATATTGAATGCATATATATTCAATTACTTTGTGCATGTCCTCCTCTAAGGTTCAATAAAGTAACCACATCCTCCAGATATTTGGGAAGTTATTCTACACAAAAGTGGGAAAGCAGGTCCTTACGATTCATCAGATACTCGTGTTTGTTTTCATGGACGATAGTTTTCTGTTGCGAGAGTAGAGAATGCTCCGCAGTGAAACAAGGAAGTGGAAAAAGTTTCCCTTAAAGTGCAACCTTTGGCTTGTTTTCTCCAAATTTCTGTAACAAAATAAAAAAGTTGCAAGATTTTATTTAAGAAAAGTGGATCATACACAAAGTGGTGTATTTAGTATGTATGAATGCTTTGTAGTAAGTAGTAACATGGTATATACATATATTTCAAGAACAATTGCTTATGTAGGTTAGTAAGAACAAAACCCAACAATACAAGTATTCACTTAAGCATCACAATCGTAACAACGTACCTAACTGTTTGTGTGTGTGTTCCAAAAAACGAGTTATCGAATTGAAAGAGAAAAACAAACAAAATTGTTCTATTATGCACATATGTGCCTGCCTAATATACAATTTACTTTTGCTTCATTTCATGTTCCATGATAGCTTTTTAAAACCAACACAATGGTCATAATTATGTTAATAATGGATATGTTTCACAATAAATCATAAGCATGTGGACAGCTTTTATTTTTCCGCTTTTGTTCCATTAAGGATCATACGACTATTCGGAGAATTTACAGCCTCTCAGCTTCAACTGACAAAGTTAGAGATCAAAATTGGAAACTGGAAAGGAAATTTCGTTTCTGCTTGTTGGTATTGAGCCAGCCAAAAGAACCAACTTCATTTCAATTGAGCCTCTGAAAGTTGACTATAAATATGACTTGAGCACGCACGTTTTGGCATTTTTGGCTAACGAAACTGAACCACCCATATTTGCGTAGTGGAACGGTGGTGGCAGTGGCAGAGTGTGGTGCAGCTAGTTTTATTTTGTGTTTGTTTTGTAAACTATTCAGCCAAAGTTTTTTGCCTTCGAAAAAGAGCTTTTTTCTATTTAGAAAAGTCATCATATTTTACATGCAACTTTTCTATAACTATTTGTTTCTTCTGTTTTGCCTAAGAATGGAGCCTGTATGAAATAATGTGATAAGGAAAGGAGTCGTATTCTTCTGCTACTTTACATAAAACGTGTCTAAAAAGGAGACCATACTTTTTGAACCTGAAAGATTATTTGAAGTTACGGGAAGATTTTTTCTCTATAAAGCTTGTTTCCTAGACGCTTATTCTTAGCACTTACGAGAAAGAACCCACGCACGTATTTTCAAAATAAACTCTCTGTTTTTAGGCGAACTGTATGTTCTGGACCAAGCTCACCCAAGAGGAATCTAGATAGCGTCAGATATGGAGTGACAGAAAAACGTCTTTTGTTTACTACGGTACTATGCTTTCCCAAGATAAAAGAAAATCAGTACTTTATGTGCATAGTTGCGTCACATTATATACGCATTGTGCAACAACACAGCATATCATTAGAATTATATAAATGACGCGTTGTTGTAGAGATATATATACGAAAAATTAATCGTAAATACGAGATTTTTTTTTATTGCATCTTAAAAAGGAAAATATTGCGTTGCTAAGAAAAAGATTTTCTATGCATACCGAATCGAATAGCATCCGTACATGACAGTCATGACACCTTGGGAATAAATTTCAGCTTGAATTAGGGCAAGAGTAGAGCACTTAATGGCATCACTTTCTTTACAATAGATTCCAATCTTTTCTATTTCGTTTTACGCTACGCTATGCATTCCAATCCAACCCTTTGTTGACGCTAAAATACGCATTTGATATTTAATGATGACGTTCTGTGGAATCTCCTTTTATATATTTTTTGATGTAGAAGACATGCTTCTTTAGATAAAAATTTCACCATGTATTGATGCATATACGAAGATATCGTTTCTATAACCGTAAAGAAAACCTTTAGTAAACTATCGTAGAAGAGCAAAGTTCTCATTTTAGTTGCCAAGTGCAACATATCTAGTCATGAAGTCAGGTCTCAATTTTTTGAGACAGTGACACTTGCTGAACTGACGCCACCATTTACAACGACTTCGACTGCTAAAAATGTATTTATTTCGCTGCAATCGTTTACATTAATGGTAGAATCTTATGAACTCTAGAAGCGTACAAGTGAAAATTTAAAATTATTATATACTTTCTTATTTCACGGTAATTTATACCACCAATGGAAAATAATTTGACGTAGCAAAATCATTTACGGCATGAGTAATAATATTTGGAAAGCTATACAGGAACGTTGGGAGAGAAAAACTGTTGAACCGATTACTGATTTTGCTACATGGCTAAAAAGGTTTATATTTATTAGAAAAACAGTGTGCCTGATGAATGGTAGTTTGATGTTTGAGTGTATTAACTAAGCATCTCGCTGTACTTCTATCTGTATCGCTAAGAAAATCAGGCGATCACATTTCAGATAAAGAAATGCTCATAGATAACAGATCCTCCCCCGCAAAAGCAGTTAACGTCACCAGTACAAGACAAACAAGGAGCACGTAATTCTATCCAATTCGTGTAATGTATGTATACCAATGTTGAATGTTGTTTTGTGGGAAACAAACTAAGAAAAACTACTTCATGCCTATTTCTTGCTTATTATATGCTTCAAAGTTGACAAGGCAGATAATTAATGTTAATGATTGCTTGGCGTAATTCTATAGAAGTTTTCGGATAACCCCCTCCCTCCCTATTAGTATCATGTTACAGAGATGTACACACAAGTAATAAGGAAAATATTCAGGAACTCACGGAATAACAACGTGCAAATTCTCAAGGAGAAAAGAAAACTTGTTTCTTTTGTTCAATTTTAGTTTTTTTTATTGTAAACTTGTAAAAGATTTTCGATCATTTATGAAGGTATAGGATTTTTCCACTTTTTACTCAAGTCTGCAAAATAGTAAAGGTAATCATGAACATAAAGTACAAATACAAGGAATTAAATTGTTGAATATTCTTTTTTTAATCCCTTCATCATCCATGAAATGCATGGACAATAATAATGAGCATTTCATTGAGAAGTAGCACAAAACTTTGCTACAACTACACCATAAACCATAAATACCATAAAGAAACGTGCAT
Organism: Entomobrya nicoleti; assembly: GCA_034695465.1. Classification (NCBI taxonomy): domain Eukaryota; kingdom Metazoa; phylum Arthropoda; class Collembola; order Entomobryomorpha; family Entomobryidae; genus Entomobrya; species Entomobrya nicoleti. The sequence goes on along the minus strand of JAQFZG010001589.1, from coordinate 2,390 downwards.
TATAAACAACTGCAATGACAATAAGAACATCTTTTTTATTTCATTGTCTCTATTTTAGTCAAAGTCATAACAATAGAATGCAAATGTGAGCAACGTTTGGATATTTTACAACATAAAAATGCAAGAATAGAATGATGGCATTTTGTGTGCATATTACCCCATTTGTTTGCATTCCAAATCTAGGTAGACTTTTTTATTTGGTGCATGAAAATTTAATGTAGTTTTACGTCAGAATAGTTTGTTAGTGCTGTTTGAAGAATAGGTACATATGTATTTGTACATGGTGTAAGAGAGAAAATTATGCCAATTCATTTCGAGGTTAGTTTGCAAAAATTCATTAGAACGAGAAAGCAGTAACTGACCCTAGTTCACGTTCACAGTATAAGTTTGTATTTAATTTCAAGTTTGAGTTTGATACTAAACATGAAACGTAGCTGTAGGCATACATTTTAAGGTTCAATTGCCGTAATCATGTCTGGTCTAGAGCTTGGTCTATTTTTAATGATTTTTTATGCATGATTTCATACAGTTTCGTAGTTTGGATTTGTACAGACATGAACCACATTTGGAAATTTGAGCTTTCAATACTGTGTATATTTATACTGTTATACATATATATGATAATTCTGTACTAAAACTATTAAAAGCTCTTTAGAGGCCTATTAAGTTTTACAAACGATTATGATTTTTTTCATTCGGTGTATGCGCAGATCTAATATATGACTGTTGTAACGGAAAACTTCACAAAAATATTAAAAGGAAATAAAAAAAGAGTTTTAAAAATCATGGATCATTACTCTTGTTATTAAAACGATTTAATCGCGTAGGTAATCCCGTTTTTATGACCTGGATACTTTTTCAAGTTATAAGCCGTGAACAAACGTTCAAAGAGTCAGAAAATATCATTTATGATGTGATATATTTCAAAGTAGTTGGTACAAAATTGCTGGAACAACTTGCAAGAGAACGGGAAAGAACTTGGTAACTGTATAATGTTACACTACAAAGATTAAGAAAAACTAAAATAATTTGTTAACCTAGTCAATGGTTTGGAATAATTTTGTTTCCCCACATTTTAACACTTTTATAGAGCCGTGAAACTACGGCAGGTCACCAGGAGACCGTTAATTGTCTCTAGTCTCTGGTGTAATGCAATTTAGTATACAAGAGTGTCGGGATTTTCAGGTAGTTGCTGGTAGTTTCATAAGTACCTATCCACTATCTGACCAATACAAAAGTGTGTGCATGCGAAGGTACAAAATTTTATAAAGCATACACTTATCAGATGAAATTCAATGTATGCTATAGTGGAATTTCTAAAAATAGAGGGTAAAAAACTGGAACCTTTCTAGTTCTAATGCCCAAATTCTTGCTGTAGTCCGCTGTGGAAATTCGGAAATATAATGTATACTGTGTAGGAAGCATGTGTCACTTGATATAATTTTAAGATGCTAATTCCTTAGTAACTCAGAAACGTTATCTTAGAGCCTTGCGACTTGCGACCATTAAGTCATTAAATATCATCTTTAATGATAAGAACAGTAGCCTTGAACAACACTTTTCCCCATTTGTATTAAAATTTCATAAAAGCTTATTAGCACTTCCATTGTGCATTATACATTAAAAACAAGGTTTCAAAAAATACATAGAAAGCACATATAAAATCATAAATATCTATTTGTCATTATTACGAACACATTATCCAAGTATATTGCTACTTCTGATATTAGCTCTGGAATATCAGTTCCAATGACATGACATTTTTGCATGTTTTACAAATAAGTTTTTTTCAAGTCTAGTATAGTGTTTCGATTTTTCAAAATCTGTATTTTTTTACAATCCGCATGGACTTTTCCAAAGTTTAGAGACTACAGAATCGAGAAGTCTAATTTTGTAATAAGCATATATAATAAGCGAGACATAATTAGAAAGCAGAATTCAATGGAGCAGAATTGCAATTTCAAGAGTTGAGCTATACATTTTTCTGTTTGCATTTTTAATGTACTTATGCATAATTTTACGCATCAAAAGACTGAAGAAGGTCAAAAAATGGTACACATGTTCAATTGTACTTACATATGTTATGTATTACTGTAGCTTTGTTCCCATAATACACAACTTCACGCCTCAAAAAATCCCAAGTGTTTCAAATTTTATTCACAAGGAAATGATGCAAATAGACATGCATTATTCTCCAGTTAAAATTTAGATGTATTTTATAAACAAATATATTCCTAAAAGGGTTATACATAATATGTGTATAGTACTGCTATTTCCTGGTTAAGAGTAACGGGAGAGAACCGCTCGGGTACATGATTTTATCCACAAATTCACTAAAAAGTGGCCAGAATATTTTTTTCATGAGTGATAAATTAATTAAATTTGGTCAG
>JAQFZG010001588.1:0-20309 GCA_034695465.1 Entomobrya nicoleti | reverse complement strand
CCGGGGGTATAAGTTTTTGAAATAACAAGGAGATAACTTCTCGAGTGCCCACCAAAGAACGATGCATAGTCTCAATAAATGTATCCATGCAAATTATACGGGATACTTTTGGGTACAAAAAATAAGTTTCAGCATGTAAAAACGGCAAATGCTATCCTTGCACCTTGTATTGAAATCAATCAAAATTGTATAGCAACAGTTTGTCGTACCATACTTTATTATCAAAATGGCTGGAAATGCAATAAAATGGCATAGTTCTACGGACCGCAATGGTTCATACCGTATGAACTATAGACCACTTTGATATAAGTATTTAGGAACATACATTGTAACTGTCCTCTCACTTATGTACAAGTTTTAACATTTCCGCGTTACTTTCTTACAAATTTCCAACTGCTTATAACACTGTGGTACGGCAGAGCAAAGGAATAAGCATTTACACAGGGGTGACTAGTGACCAGCTAAAATATATTACCAAATAGTCAGTCACTTGTAATTTTTAAGCTCGTAATATTAAGTAAAAGAAACAGAAGACATAATACAGCGTATGCATACCCCGTGTCCAAAAATGGATGCAAGATACATGCGGTACATGTATTATGTATCCGAATTTGATCCGAAAATAAACTTTTCATATTTACTAGGATTTCTTTTGGCAACGTGCCTCTAATTCTTAAATATTCCGGAAATGAAACCATAAGCTTTTAAAAGAAAGATGAGTTAATGACGAGCTTGTAATAATATGCATTTAGCATAAATATGATAGGTTCGCGTAATACTTGCGATTTGCAATAAAATATCATTATGTGGCATGGTATGTGGCTAGTGGCTGCTGAGAGTTTGAAAGAAAAGGGAAAGAGAGCATCTGTATCAGTCAAGGAAAACAGACTGAACACATCAGCTATTACATTTTACATAAACTTGTCTACCATCACAGTTATACATACATACTTGGAGGGAAGGCTCATAGTAAAACAGGTACAACTTTTTTAAATTGTTTTAAAAAGTTGGGTATATACAGCATTATTCGGCGTCTCAACATGTTACTTCTGATGCTTCTTCGGATTTCGGTTTGAATTGCTTTTGAATTATGAAAATAATATGTGAACACTTTAAATCATACAGAAACATGGAGATGTTCTCATCTCATTGCCCAACACTTCGGTTTCCCCCAGTTTTATGGTATTATGTAGCAAGCAAACAAATCAGAAGAAGTGAGAGTGAGACGCTAAGTAATAAACCACACAAGCCGCACACTTGCACCAACACCAGTAACAAAACATGAGAAGTGTGAAAAAACAAACTGCCTTCACGAACGACTGACTGCATGCATGAATTTTATCTACACCTCGACGAGTAACGAAAATCGCATACAAACTTTTTTTTGACAAAACATGCTCTTTAACTTTTAAAGTTGGATATGAAGATACTATTTCACTAGAAAAATATTTCACAAGATACATTTCTGAAGTTCTATAAACAAATACCGTAGATGTTACGCTAAAACATGTGTAGTGAAAATTCATATTCAGACATGGGCAAAATCGCAAATCAAAAACAAGATCACATTACTTTTTTTAAACAAATTCAAAATCACTTCCATTCAGTAACAATTGAATTAAATTGATTTCACAGATAAAAAAATCCAAATAAAAAAGGGCCTTAAATTCTTTAGCCTTTGGATGATCACATAAAATTTATGTGCTGTTATGAGTAAAAAGTTGAGAATGTAGAAATATGTGTGTATACTTACATGGGTAATGCATAATGAGAACTCTCAAAGCATACATAATCTATACTTGAACCCGTTTTTTAAAAATTGTTCCAATTTTTTTCAGAACTATCTAACAAATTGGTAAATAAATTTCTGACATTTTAATGTTATTTAAAATTAAAGATGTATCAGGCGCGTATATGCATACATGACTGGGCAAATCAAGTAAAAATACAAAAATATACATATATACACACCCTTCTTTTGCTTCACGGCTTGTAAGTAATAACAATTTAGAAAGAACCTACTGTTAAAATACATGACATTCGATGGATAAGTAAAGGAATGCACAAGGTTGGTGGTGGGGGTGCGAGAAAAAATTCTTTGCAAGATTGAACTACAGACTAAACTATTGGCAGATTATGCCAGAGTACTGATGAAAATTCCATAAAAAGCTCGTTTTTGCTTAAGTAACGGTGACGAATGGATTACGACCTTATGATTCATATCCTTCCACCATCTTGAACCATAACGTCGTTAAGTAAACAACTTTAAAACGACCAGATTACCTACCTCCACATGATACTATGCAGCCGTTTTTTTGTAACTCGGAGAGATTCATGCAAAACATCAAACATCACATTCATAACATAACACGAGCATAAACATTCTTATAAAATGCGTCATCTCATTGGTGTCTAAAAATATAGACAGAATTCAAAATCTGAAGCATCCATATCGTTAATTCATACGTCAAAAAAATACAACTTGACATTAACTGTGCATGAGTAATCATTCCTCTAGAGCATTAATTGTTTATTTAGGTTTTTTCTACGATAATTCTATAAATAGATGATAAATGATGCCTCATAAACATGATATTATTCTAAACAAGTTACGTTACACCAAATTAATTATCTATGTATCTTGTTTTGTCCTACTTTTACAGATAAGGAAAACCAGTCCTTACTCATCACGTAAGTTAACATGATTTTCAAGCAAGAACTTTTCAAACTTATGAAATTACTATGCAAGCTAATCAAAACAAAACCAAAAACTCACCTGTAACAAGACCTAGGCAACGTCTTCCTTCACAATTAAATGTTAACTTTAAACTTTAAAATTAACTCCAATCTTAATTAAAATGCTTCCGCAGTAAAATACTTTCCCCTTCTCCTCTCCAAAAAGCTATGCTAAAGTCCCAACAAAATCGGAAAACGAAAACGCAGAAACGTTTACAAAAAATAATCGGCAAATCGAATTTAAATTTTGCCGCGGTTATTTTTTATCTTTGTTCCTGAAATGCTCCGCTGCTCGTGTTCGTATCGTGCATTTAAATTCGCAGCGACGCGGCGCGGTGGTGTGCACTGAGCACCGTGCTTCACTGCTTGTCTTGTCTGCTGTGCTGTGTGTGTGCAGGATGCATGCAGTGTTTATTGCAAATGCATGCGCGCATGAATGAATGCTTTTCAAATCAGCGAAACCGAAATTTTCTGGAGAAAGTATTTACTTGGCTTGCATAACCAATAGCTTTTCAAACCATTTAACAAAAAAATGCAATGAAAAAGACTTGTGAATGATCTTTAATTTCTCATTGTCTCTTTGCAGAGGTGAATCTGGTGCTGGGAAAACCGAGAACACAAAGAAAGTAATAGCCTACTTTGCTGTGGTTGGTGCCACTGGGAAAAAGGATGAAACGAAGAAGGTAGCAACTTTTTTTTGCAGAATAATTCACTTCACACACTGTTTAATGGACTATTAAAACTTGTGTGTAGAAAAAGACAAATGCTTTTACTAAAATAATATATGTGTTTGTTCTCTTTTCTTCTCTCTGTAGGGCTCATTGGAGGACCAAATTGTTCAAACAAATCCCGTCCTGGAGGCTTTCGGTAATGCCAAAACTGTCCGTAATGACAACTCATCCCGTTTCGTAAGCTACTTTTCTATACATGTTTTTTTTTTGTAAAAATGAGTTGATTTATTTTAATTGGCAAATGAAAAGAGGATTAACTGGTGTCACAAAATAAAAAATCCACAGGGTAAATTCATTCGTATCCACTTTGGAACATCTGGAAAGCTTGCCGGAGCTGATATTGAAACATGTATGAAAACTAATGTCATTTTATCGTAGATGACGTGATGTACATCTAAAGCATGACTAAAGCATTAAGCGAGAGCTAATTAGTATAAAGTATTATGAATTTGTCATGATTTGATGTTTTGTGTGCATGTGCTTGCTCTCAGATCTGCTAGAGAAAGCTCGAGTGATTTCCCAGCAGCCTCTTGAGAGATCTTACCACATATTTTATCAGGTTATGTCGGGAGCTGTCAAGACTCTAAAAGGTACACGGTCGACTCCGCTGGGCTTAATGAATTAAGTTTGTGTGTGTCTATTTGTGTTATTAGGAGGAATAATACTAATGATTGCATTTTGTAAAACTTTGTGATTCCAGAGATGTGTCTGCTCAGCAACAACATTCATGATTACCACTTTGTATCTCAAGGAAAGACGACCATTCCGAACGTTGATGATTCAGAGGAAATGACTGCCACTGACGTAAGCTCACTCCTGTTGCATAATCAATGAGAACAACCATTTTCTCCTACTTTTGTTCTACTAATTTGCTGTTCGGAAACAGAGAAACATGTGTTGAGAGTCGAGAGTTTGTCAGGGGAAAAAATGTTATGCCTTGTAATTGCATACTAAAAACAGTTTGATTGTCTCTTTTCCAGTCTGCTTTTGACATTTTGGGATTTTCGCAATCCGAGAAGGATGATGTCTACAGAATCACAGCTGCTGTGATGCACATGGGAGAAATGAAGTTCAAACAGCGTGGACGGGAAGAACAGGCGGAAGCTGATGGAACTGAGGTACTTTTGTGTTCACTCACTCAGACGGCTAGGCTTGCGAATTGAAAATACAAGAGCGCACGTATTAAAGTGATTTCATTGTCAGTATGATGTTTATGGAATTGTTATTGTCATGCTATTTGCTAGGGGGGAGAACGTGTAGCAAACTTGACGGGAGTCGAAGGAACTGAATTGTACAAAAACTTTCTCAAACCAAGGATTAAAGTAGGCAATGAGTTCGTCACGCAAGGTCGCAACATGGCTCAGGTGTGTCTTTTTGAATAAGCCTCTATTTAGTATGAAACTTTTAGTTAGTGAAAAGTTACTCAACTCAAGAAAACTATGCATATAATGTAATATTTGATAATTTTCTCTTTTCTAGTGCAACTACTCTGTTGGTGCAATGGCGAAAGCTGTTTATGACCGACTATTTAAATATCTCGTTAAAAAGTGTAATGAAACATTGGACACCAAGCAAAAACGACACACCTTCATTGGTGTACTCGATATTGCCGGATTTGAAATTTTTGACGTAAGTGTCACGTATGCAGCAACAGAGCAGCAATTATGAACTGAAAACGAAGCTCGAAAGTGCATTGTCTCATTTCCCAGTAATTTAATATTGTATGGACTAGTATTTATTGAAATTCTAGTACTTGTGCCACACCCATTCACCTATTATATCATAGCATCAATTAGATAGTTTACCCAAAATAGAATAGAGACACCGAAAAATACTTAAACCCATAATATATACCTATATACGTTACATCAAGTAGAATTTTAGCATGTAGGTAAAAGGTTATTCTCAAACTTAACATCATTTGACCCTTTTAGAAGACTAGACGGAGAAAATGGAACAATCCTAAGAAAGCGTCTTCTAAACAAACAATAATTTTTATGAAATTGCAGTGTAATTCCTTTGAACAATTATGCATTAATTTCACGAACGAGAAACTCCAACAATTCTTTAACCATCACATGTTTGTACTTGAACAAGAGGAGTACAAGCGTGAAGGAATTGAATGGATCTTTTTGGATTTTGGCATGGACTTGCAATCATGTATTGATCTCATGGAGAAGGTACTTGGAACGTTCTTTTCAGAAGAGTAGAACCGACAAATCAAGATGTAGTCATGTGGAACAAAGCCGAAAGTTATTCACTTTTCACTCAGACGTATAAAGGAACTCATTCTGATGAAAAAATACTCTTTGACCCTTTAAAAGCAAACGACAGGACTCCTCTCACAGGAGGTTGTCCATTACTGTAACTTTCACCTTTTAGAATTGTATTTAAGGATTGATGACCTCGCCTAATTTTATTCCCTGGCTTGTGTAGTCTTTAGATTCTTTAGAAGTTGTAGACTTTTAGTTGTTTTCTACACTATTTTACTTTGTTATAAGTTTTTAAAAGTATTAGTTTCCTGTGAAAGATCAATAATGTTTGGAATTTATAGGGTTCTCTTTCTCACACCTTACTTAAGCTCTTAGCAGTTTTCCACATACACTTAAGCAAGATTCATTCAATGAAGTTGGAAACTGGTAGTGCGTAGCTATTTTTTTACGCTTGGATTTTCTCATCACGCCCCTAAATTGATTCTCAACAATTTGGAATTGATAATGGCTTGTCGCCCCGTCCCTTTGCCGTTACGTAATTCTCATCCATGCATCTCATACCAGTGCAGTGAAAGCATTTTTCAGACAATACATGCAAACTGTGGCTAAAGTAGATGTAGAAGTATCCCCTCCAGCTAAATGTGATTGAGCTGTACAAGGTATCTTCTAAGCAGAAATTTTTCTTTACAGACTCACCTTACATATATATATCCTTAAGCCTTGTTCTTCTCAGGTTAACTATTTTTGTGTGAGATGATTTGAATTTATTGGAGGTTGATAGTGTAGTATCATATTTACATATAGAAAGTTGCCACAAATTCGACTGAATCCAGCGTAGTTATGATTGAAATTTTACCCCTTTCTCTACCTTAACTCATTCGTTGTTCGTACACCGTAAAAGGTATGAAGCATCACCTATCCAAAATATTGATGTGCCACAAGACAATGCACATATACTTTTACTTAATGTTTTATTGGTTTGTTTTTTATACCTCAAGAGTCCATTTAAGGCATTCAATGACAATGTTTCCCTCGCCTTTTCCTTTTGTAGTTTAATGGGTTTGAGCAGCTATGCATTAATTTCACGAACGAGAAACTCCAACAATTCTTTAACCACCACATGTTTGTTCTGGAGCAAGAGGAATACAAGAGAGAAGGCATCGAGTGGACCTTTATTGATTTCGGGATGGATTTGCAGTCTTGTATCGATTTAATTGAGAAGGTACTACTAATACAGAATGCTGTCTCGAAGATTACAATTTTGCTCGCTTGACCTTTTTTGGAAAAAAATATAAGATGCTTCTTTTTTGTTTTAAATATTTATTTATTAACGCATGATTTTGTAAACTTGCAACTTATACTTAATGTAAACCTGATGCACTTGGTCAAAAATAGTGCGTTTGAACTTTTTGTATTCACGCAGAAATTTACTTATTTGGAGAGATTTTTATAACAGAAACGCCAAATTTAAGGCTTTTGTTCCACAAGAATTACAGCAAGTGACTCTTTTGTCGGTAATGACTCGTCTTATGATTGCCAATTTTCTGTAATGCCTCTGACTATATAGCCCATGGGTGTATTTTCGATCCTTGAAGAGGAATCCATGTTCCCGAAAGCCTCGGATCAGACGTTCTTGGAGAAACTCCGCAATAACCACCTGGGGAAATCTCAGAATTTCGTGAAGGCCAAGCCTCCTAAACCAGGACAGACTGAATCTCACTTTGCTATTGTGCATTACGCTGGAACGGTAAGGAATTTAGTTGCAAATGTGTAGTAACTCTGAACGTCGGAAATCTCTCAGCATGTGAACAAAATTTAAATGTTGTATATCCGCTACCCACAGGTACCATACAATCTTTCCGGCTGGTTGGAAAAGAATAAGGACCCTCTTAACGACACTGTCGTTGACCAGTTCAAGAATGGGTCTAACGAACTTTGCAAAGTTCTCTTTGCCGACCATCCTGGACAATCAGCAGCCGCTGACGCTGGAGGTGGTGGTGGTAAAGGTAAAGGTGATGTAAAAATACCCACATTTCTTTGCCAAATCTATCACTTTTTTTCCAGATAGATTTCAGTGATGAACTGTGAGCTTACTGCGATGCGATATAAATCTGCATAGCTTATTATTATTCTTTGCCACAAGATATAAGCCGTGTGCCCCTTTTTTGTTGATTATATTCTTATTAGGTGCGAAGCGTGCCAAGGGCTCGGCTTTCCAGACCGTTTCCGCCCTATATAGGGTAACCAGTTTTTTATAAAGCAATTTAGAGCGTAATTTCCACTTTTGCTTTAAATGCATTAAGTATACATTTAAGTTGCTTCCAACATTTTAATCCTATAAAAGTTTCTCTCTCAAAACAAAACAGCCTAAATTGCTTTCATTATTGTCATACACTTGTATTGTACTAAAATACCTATTTTTGATATGCTAATAGTTTGAAGCGTTTCAAAATGCGCTCATTATAATAAAATTATGCAAACAGACAAGTTACGATCAACATCTCATGAATAAATATGACTGAGCATGAGAAAGTCCCCCAGGCCAGTAAAGTCATCACTGATATCTGAAATAAATACAGGAACACATGACCAACTTTCAATTTCTTCTTACAGGCTCAAAAAAGAAAGGTTCCGGGTTTAACACAGTATCTTCCAGTTACAGGGTTGGTGTTCATAAATTCTCATAAACCAAGTAGAAAGTTGTTTGATTGTAGTTTCATGTACGTGTAAACCCAGTAGTGTATTTACCAGAACGATAAAGATAAATGTATGACATACGTTCAAATAGTGGTCATTTTTAGTTTAGAAGACTGACAAAATGTGAAATTTTAATATGGTTTTTTTCTTAAAAAATTAAATTTTAAATACATTTACCACAACCTTGATAGTGCATGATTAATAGAACGTTATGATGCCATGTTAGACATGCATTTAGCGAATGACAAATAATGACAGTTAGTCTTGATTATACAGTTCTTACAGATTAGAAAGTGAGCGTGTATAGAGTAAAAGTAGAATTTAAACACTGAAAGTCTAGACAAAAATATCCCTAATAAGATGAATTAGTTATTACTTAACTTATTGTCGAATTTTTTAATTGAAATTAGTCTACCCATATTTCTCCACATTAAAAACATAACGCATGTCTGTACTTTTGCCGAATAACATATCATTTGACTTGACATACAAATAATTTAAACTTTTAATGCTTGTGTCTTAACCTTTAATTTTTGCGTGAATTAATTCAAAGTGGTTATTCTTCGATTTTAAAATACTTACGGTTATCTGTAAATAGGAACAACTTAACAATCTGATGTCAACATTGCGTGCCACTTCGCCCCATTTTATCCGGTGTATCATCCCCAACGAAGTAAAAACACCAGGTTGGTTATTCATTTAAAAAATACATACTGAATTATCGTAATTTGTATTGAAGTTCATAGCAATACCAAATATTGATAACTTTTACAGGCCTCATCGACTCGCATCTAGTTATGCATCAGCTAACCTGTAACGGTGTGCTAGAAGGCATCCGTATTTGCCGTAAAGGTTTCCCCAACAGGATGATCTACCCTGATTTCAAGCATCGGTAAGTCAATGTCGTCGTACTTCATCCTTGATTGGATGGCCCATTTTTATTACAGCAGTTTTACTACTCTCATTATTCATTGGCCCAATAGTTTTAACAGGTCACTTCAAACAGGAATTTTTTAAGTTTAATTTTTTTTGAATCAGCTATCAGAATTCAATACTATTACTCTGCGTCTTACATGTAGAGACCAATGCATACATGCTTAAAATTTATTCGTCGGAGTTCTGTAATGATCATTTACTTATTTATGAGCACCAACATCGACGTTGTCATGTTGTGGGTTAAAGCTAAAGTACTTGTACTTATCATAAAATCTATTGGACCAGAAAGAATCCTACTTATAATGATGATGTAAGGTCAAAAAATATCGGATTTCGTATTTAAAAAAAGACAAGTTGGTATCTAAAAATACTTTTTTAAACTACATCTTATATGTCATACCTATAGATTAATGCAGCCACACGCGTTTATAGAGCGAGATTGTTATTATTCTTAAATGTTAGCTACACGTAAACCCTTTTCAGTCGTGCGATTCCTGGCGGAGAGTGACGCTACTTGGTGTGCTGGCATCATTAACGCACCATTTTCGTGAAGATTTCTGGATCTTGTTTTGGTTTCCTTATTTTTAGGAATTGCGTATGCATGCATACTGTCACTACTACTAACAGCACTTAATAATATAAAATGCCACCCATGGTAGGAGTAATTACTATTGAGTTTCTTTGGGCTATTTTGATGCACACGATGCGATAAATCTTTCTGTTTTATTTCAAGGCGTTGGGACGCAAGACCAAACGTTTACTTAATAAATAGTTTATGTTTTTCCAAACTTGCAAGTGGAACACACTCAGAGATACAGTATTTCTGTTTTCTAGCCATGTAGTCGAGTCGCTGAAATGTGTATAGAGTAATTTACTCTGATTCCATGCATTAAAAATTACTTTTAATTTCAGGATAGATAGATCCCGTTTCCGATTCTCTCTATTGCTTACATACATGTGGTGACTATGTTAGCATTTTTATTTTCTAAGGTACCTCATTTTAGCTGCAGCAGCAATGAATTCCGCACAAAGTGACAAGGAGATGGCAAAAGTATGCATGGACTCAATACAAATGGATCCAGAAAAGTACCGTTTGGGCCACACAAAGGCATGTAACTGAACAGTTCAGTGTTTTATCGAGGTTTGCGATAATTCTGACAGATCGATGCTTTTGTATTTCTTGTAGTTACATACGTAAGGGAAAAGTTGAGTTTTAAAAGAGTCAAACTTTGTACATTTAGTCAATTTATTTGTATTATTTTTCCATTTCAATGTTGAAAAACTAATTATTGTTTTCATTTGGGTAAAAAACATAAAGTTGACTTTTTTATATCTCTTCTGGCCTACTTGTACCTTACGTATTAGTTCAATTCTAGCTAGAAGTTAGGAATTTGCTGCAGTGAACTAACTACGTTTTCACTGAACGTAGCATCTCTTTAAAAATGTCACGTTACTGTCACGTAGAAATTAGTGTAGTCTGTCTTTCATTGAGCAAATTTTGCTAACATAAATGGTTTCAGTTATTTTATCAAAGTCTACTTCCAGTACCTTGCTGTTATGTATGCATATGATTTGTTTTTAAAAAGAAGAAACCCTATAAACGGATTACACATTTTTGCAATAACAATAATATTATGATAAGATGAGTAGAATATTGTGTTTTATGGATAGTGGAATCAGAGTGTCAAACATTCTTCTTAATTTTATCGTTGAATATTTGCTTTCGAGTGGAAAACCCCTTTTTGTGACCACATAGTAGCAAAAGTTGGTATTTGAACAAGACACAAACAAAATATCTGACTTAAGTATTAGAAATGTTAACCCACTTAACAAGACAGCTTTCTTTCTGATCTTATGGTATTGCAATATGGTATTGTGATCTTGATTCAAAAGACACCCTACCAATCCATTCCTTTACTTCACACTTTATATTTCCTTGTTTTTGTATATGATTGATTTCTCATGGTGGTGAGTGAGCTTACGTCATCAAATCTTGTGACGCGGAAAAATAGAAAAGACGCGAGAGATGACATATATGATAAATATGTGTTTTCCTTGCTGCATTGCATCTTTGTGATCTTTGAGTTATCGTGACAAAATACATGATTTTACTGTATACTCACGCCATTATGACATTCCGAAATCTTTACCATATGGCGTTCCCCATAACGCTTAAGTAAAGCTGGAGCGTTACAAAAGGTAAAGTAAATAGTGAAAGTTGGTATTTTAGAATATTTATAAATTTTGCCCGTACTCGTCGTAAATTTTCACTAGCGAGAAACTATTTTTGTCTAGAATTATAGCTGATTTCCCTTGTACCAAAACCGGTAATAAAATCTTTAATTTCAGACGGTGAACCACTAATACAACAGAACCTAGGTATCTGGCATAAATCATGCTGAGAAGCCGATTCTGTAAAACTCTACTTTAACGATTCTATAAAACCTTGTATGCAAACAAGATAAAAAAAATGAATGAATCGTGTCTTGGTTTTTGGCTTGTATGATTACGCAATCTATATCCTTCTAGTAAGTTTCTCACTTTTCCCCTTTTTGTTTTTGTTATGTACCTTAAGTTACAAGATCCTCGCTCCCCAAGCCTCAGCTAAAGCTGACAACGATCACAAAGTCGCTGAGGTTATTTTGGAGACGGTCAATCTTGACGCTGATCAGTTCCGACTGGGTCATACCAAGGCAAAATCCGTTTTCTTTCAAATGTTTTCCTCGCTTTCAAAGCTACTGTGTCTAATGTTGACGCTACTGTTTTGTCGAGACGTTTTGTCTGTTGCTTCTATTTCTCTCATGCATCCTAACCTAACGATATCATGCCTATAAATAGTCCGGACTGAAAGTTCTTTAAGTTGTCAGACTAATAGTACTAATGAACTTGTCTTAATTGTGTTGGATGCTTAATGCTTACCTATCATCATTAATTGCAAAAATACTACTACGCTTACACTCATATTTATTAATGGTGCTTCATAATTCATCATGTCTTACCCGCACCACTTATGTAACAGTTAAGTATCTATGTAAATGAATACTTCTACCAAATGTTTTAACTAACAGTTTTAAAATTGGGGCTACTAGATAATAACTATTTATTTACTTTATATGCTATTGAGTATTTGGTTTTTAAAACCTTGTACACTCATATATATTATTACATGACAAAAATTTACCACACCGTAGCCAACAACGTTCTTTCTCGGTATAATTAATGGTATAATTAGTGTGTTTATTCAGTGTAACGAGTGTGCTTTTACTAGTCAACTACTGTATTATAGTTCAGTACCATGGTACTTTCAGATTCACAACTAAAATCTAACCTGGCCTAAGCACCTAAATCCCGTCATCATGAACCAATTGCTCTTGTGTGTATCCTCTTGGTTGCAATTTTTCGTATTGTGTTGGTTAAAAGAGTAATCTATGTGGGCAATTAAAAGTCAAGTGTGACAAACTATGTATCCCATGTAATAACAATATGAGTATGAAGACTAAGGACCATATAGGCCAACATTTCTGTAATTTCATCTGCATGCTCTCAAAAAAGGCGTACGTATTTTTATGTCTAATTTCCGCTTTTTGCCTTAAAACGTATTACTACTCGTACGGACGTGTACACATTTTTTGCTTAGATATTATGCATCGTGCATGACATTCAACATTTTAGCTGTTCCACTATCTGTGTATCTGTATCCTCATAGATATGATTTTGCTTAAGATATCGATATGAACATAATAATTACTTGACTGTGATAACGTTGGTAGTAATGATGATGTTAAAAATGTAAAAAAAAACTAAAAATATTTTTGGCAGGCGAAAGATGTATTGGGATCTGAAGTGAACTGCTATTCTATTTTAACCAGAACGGCATGAATCAAAAAATGACTCGTAACTCGACTCAACTAATATAATTTGTGTTTTAATAGATTAAATAGATATTAGTAAGCATGTGCTTTTCCCTGTGTAATTTGATGGGATATGTCAGTTCTCTGCATTGCATGAGAATATGTCGAAGAAACTTATATTTGGCGTGCCAGCGTTTTTCTTATGTGTGCGTGTGTGAATCTAATATGTATGAAGACTTGTAAAAGCATCTGCTAAGAATTAGTTGTTGAGTTTTTATATTTCAGTTTAGCGTTTAATTCCACCCCCTCAAATTTTGCTATTATGATGGATACCACAGGTGTTCTTTCGGGCTGGTGTTTTGGGTCAGCTTGAAGAAATCCGTGATGAACGACTCGGGAAAATCATTACATGGATGCAATCAACAGTTCGTGGCTACATCTCAAAGAAAGCGTACAAGAGGTTGATGAATCAAAGGTAGACTTTCTTATTTACTGTTGTATTATTTAGTTGTTTTTCCCCTTTCATCTTCAACTATTGTTGGTACTGTTATCATCATCATTATTACATCCACACATCCTCTGTTGGTTGGATCGTCTGTGGTTTGCGGACCGTTATTATCTTGCAAATGTGTTTCTTCTTGCTCAAAGAAAGAAAATGGTAGCCATTGTAATTGCATTACGAACGACCAAGTATTACGTTGTAGCATTAGGAAAGTGGTTTTAACCCTTTATGTCACATATAGTACTCTTCTCATCATAAAGAGTTAAGGATTCTCGACAAAAAGTTATTTTCTTTCTAATAGTCTGGAATATAGTGTGCCGTTTGACGTACCTGTTTATATTTACTTTCACTGTTTTATATATTTGCTAAAAAAACTTTCCAAGAATTTTTCACGAGTTTGCGTGTAACCCTGATTTTCTTGTGAACAAACGGTGAAAACATACTCAAAAAGTTCCCTTCAATCTGTAAGAAAATGTAGCAAGCAGGCACAAAACGAACAAAACAACTTTCCCTGCCGTATAAGGGTCTATTGTCCTCCTGCTATTCTTGCTTACCTATACATATATTATTTCAATTGTGTGTGCGGTAAAGACGGATGTGTGTTAAACAAAAAAGTGTTTCCTTTTACTTTTAAACATTGAGTACAATTTCGTTATACTTTCATCGAAGTTTACACTGCCAAAAAAATGACCACCGAAAACGAAAATAATGAAGAAGCTCCTGTTGCAGAACCCACTCAGGATGAGAACGAGTAATGTTTTAATGATATGATAATTTTAAGTCCAGTTTGAAATACAATGTTTAAAGTATAGTAAAGATTGTTATTTATTTTTGAAATTTCAATTCATCTTTCAAAACATATTTGATGTATTTTACGTTTCAGTAGGTCAGAAAAACCATTCATATGTGTTTTAAAATGTTATATTTACTTTACTACTTGCTTCGGTTAAACTATCTTTTCAAATTAAGGCTTATTGTCAGGACTACAATTTAAATTTTTAGGGCAATTTTGGAAGAGGAACGTAATAATATGAGTTTATTGTTATGGCATATTTATTTCAAGACAATACAAGGAAGTTACAGTCTGCGTCGAAGAGATAGAAAGTTGAAAGTCTAAACTTCTCAAACTTAAAAAGGGAAACACTAGAAGACGAAAATTATCTAATTGAAATTTTATTTGCTACAAACTAAAGCATCTTCATATAAAAAACATTGTTTGCCAGCAACGCCAGTCCTTGACTGACTGAAATACATAATTTTATGGCAAGCTGGCAGTAGAAATAAGATGCCATGAAAGTATGATTTTCCTTTTGATCATGTCTTATTTTCAGTAGTTAATCAAGTAATGTGAATTTTCAGACTCGCTTTACAAGTTGTCCAACGCAATCTGCGACGATACATGGCCTTGCGAGGATGGCCATGGTATCGTTTGTGGCAGAAAATCAAGCCTCTGCTTCAAGTTACTCGTGTTGAAGATGAAATCAAGGTAAGACTATGAAAAACTTATATTTTGATTATTTATTTCGCGGATTTCGTCCCATTTCGATTCGATTAGTTTTTGGGTTGAGTCATATCCATGGTCAATAGATGTGTTGGCAAATGCAATTTTTGGTGTGTTACACGCTTCAATAACTTTCCATAGAAAAGAAAGCGAACAAATATATTTTAAGTCTACAAAAAACGAAGCTTATCGTGATAAAAAAACATTTGAAAATATTTGAGTAATTAACAGAGAATATAACACTACCAAACGATTCCATTAATGTGTTGAATTATTAATGTTTAAAAAATATTCTTCCACAAAAAGTTGAATTTTCATTCCATATTTATCAAACAAATAAAAGGACTACCTAAGGTCATAAAATGATAAACACGTACATACAAAAGCATATTTACGACAAGAAGCTTTATGGTTGTCAAGGTTTAGTAGCTCTTAAAGTGTAGATGAAAATTATTGTGAAATTATGCACGTTTTAGTCATAATTCTTGCCAGCAGGTGAAACTAAGCTTCATGCAAAAGATGTTTCGAAATTTTTGGGTGATATTATGTTTCTGACTGAAAAAAAAGTCTCATAGCTATTTATCCTTTAGATATCAAATGCTACTTTTAAAGATAAGAAGTATATATAGTATTCATGACGACATTTGTATCACAAGATACAAAATGAGAAACGAAGACGATAGTAGTCATATCTATATCATGTAATAATCCTTTCAAAAAAAGTCTACACATATGTTCGTCAGAAATATTCGCATACATCAAGTTTCAGAGTAAATTTTGAATTTTTTTGATAGTTAGAATGGTGCGTTTGGCAAAACAATTCATCATTTTCCCTTTTCCCATATCTATATGATGTACCTAATACCACACACACCTATTCAAAACATATTGCAACACACACAGACAAGCACTCAATTTTTTGAACCCTTGTCGGTGGACGGTTCGTTAGGCAGTTGGAACGACCAAAAATGCAATATAATGATTCCTATAATTCTTCCTCCTTCAACATGCCTTTATCACGGTAGTTTTAGCGGAGAGAAAACGAAAAGACTACTCTCTCCTCTTTTTAACTTCCTCCACTGACTTGGGTTGTTGGGATAAAAAAAAGCGTATAACATAAAGAAATCCTATATGTCTGGTGTATATATCTGCACCTATCTTCACTTTTAGAAATCTTTTTTTACTGAAATAGCCTCCACGTTAGTATTTTACATCACAACATATTTTCTACTAGCTTCGTGCGGGGTGAAAATTTATGGAAAATATTGCATAGCTGTCTTGCTTTTTTTGTACTTTTCAGTAGTTTTAGTTTAGGAGAAAAAAATATTACACGATTTTACACCTGCTGTGCTTTGAAGCCTCCATATTAGATGAATATTTTATATAGCATGTTATGTTAGTAGCCACTGCATGCCATTTTATCCTTCATCATCATCGCGATAACATTCTAGAGTGCATATTAGAATTTTTCTCTTAAATATATATCTATGCAGAAAAATTCACGGACAGAGACCTGCGAAAATTGTTGAAACACGAGTTTCACGGAGCAGCAATATTATGTCAACATTTTTACATGTATTACGTCTTGTAATGTCTTCAAAAACACGGTTGGTTGACTTTCTCAAAAGAAATAGATCAAAAAGTACATATGCATGATTCAGATATAATTTAAAAATATATATTGGCTTTCCATCCAAGTGAAGGTCTTTTCAGAATTAAAGCAAGTTGATCAAATTAAGCCATCTGCAATTCTAGATACACTTTTCTCAAGTATTTCTTTTTTTCTTTTCGTTGTAAATACAGGGCCAATGGTGCCAATTTTTCCACTTCAATATGATCTTGTATTATAGGAGGAACTGTATAAAATTTCATGATAATCAAGTTAGAGGAATTTTTGTGCAGGAAAGGTCTCAGGTGAAGATTTTTATACATCTCTGACACATGTACAAGCTTAACCCGATAAGCTGTACATGATAAACTTGTCTTTCAAATGTTGTAACTAGTATTTCTCTCTTGATAAAGTGGTAAAGTTGTTCCTATCATATTATTTTCATCGTCAAAAAGACTTCAGAAAAAAGTTGTAACAAAAAACTATTTACACTTTACTAGCCGAAAAAAGTTTCCTTTCCATACTTGCTCATAAACAAGTTGAGAGTGTGATCATCCCATAGCCATCCGCAGAGAAGAGAACGAGAAATAAACATGAAGAGAAATGTTACTTTTACCATCATCTTAAATATGCATTGCATGTCTTTATTATTATACCTACGTTTTTATGTCTAAAACTAGAGTATTCATAAATAAAACCAAGTATGGATGTTCAAGTGCAGTCTTGTATGAAACATAAAAATATCATAGTCATGATGATGTGATGCTAGTAGTATTTTCCTCCTTCACCAAAAAAAACAAAATTAAATAATTTCGACCAAGTATTCCTTTTCAAGATGTGATGTGACGATGGTGGTGTGGGATTTATGTAAGTAGATATTTAAAAACGGTGTGTGTACGAAGTTACATTATCATTAGTTGTAAAGTCTTATTTGTGAGGGAGCGATGGTATGCATTACATATTAGTGAAATGTAAAGTACATGAATCATGAATCTCTCCATATTTTACTCAGGTCATCATCTCGTCACTTATAATATGATAAGGAAAAATGTTCCTCAACATACTTGGGTAGCTAATTTCTCGGGGTTTAATATGCTAACCAATCCGGGCAGCGTTGTTATCATAGGTAAAAATATGTAGACGCACTAAAAAAAGTGTAAGATGATAAACATGAGAACTACTTTCACAAATATGAGTCAGGTCTAATGATAATGGCATCTGGATAGGAGGAAACTCCATTTGGTTCGCCACGGTATTGGGTTTACGATTTTTTCGTGGTTTTTGGTTTGGTTTGGTGCTACACGTTAAATGGGGATTTGACAGGGTTTCCTTGTGCTAAAAGAAAATTTTACTAACTTATTCAGTAAAAACTGTGGGCGGATAGATAGATGAGATGGAATACTGATAGTGTACTGCGATAATATTAAGTTTATGGTTGATGATCTCAGGCATTTTCTCTCTTGCATATTATATCACGCTTTTTTGCTCTTCCGCTCCGCTAATAAATAGCGTAACACTTTAAATCACTGGCAGTTAGTGAGGCTGTGATGTGATTCCAGCCAGTGACTCTTCATCATTCTCAGCCAGTAGCCCATCAGTGTAGTCAGTTGCTCATCACTCACAAGGAAAGAAGTCAGGATTTGTTTTGATTTCTTTCCTTGGTGCTAATCAGCCAGAGAGAGTAGCAAAAAATACCAATCTCACTAATAATCATAATCATTTTCATAAACACCCAGTTATCGTGAGACGAGAGACCACCTCCACTGTGTGAACTATTTTCATTCGTATCAGTCAGTCAATACTTACAACACCTTACCTTTCCCCACCCACCTATTATTATGGTGTATTTATAGGATTTAATAGTTTTACGGAAGTAAAAAAAAAATTCCGCAGCCTACATTTTACTTCAGTGCCAGTGTCGTTGCACGTCTTCTAATCATCATCAGTATTTGTGCCTGTGTTTCATTCTAGATAAAGTACTTAAAATATTTTAACATTTACGATACTCTCTAGAAATTTCGGAGAGAGTCTTAGACAAATTAATAAGTATACATTTTTTGTGATTACTTATTAGATTTTGTTTAAAATCTGCCTGTTTTTTTTGGGTACAAATAGTTTTCTTTTAAATATATTATAAAAGCGTGCTACGTGGAAATACCTTTGGTCTTTAGGAATACGAAAAACTTTTACGTATAACTTACTTTGATTTAAAAAATCTAAATACGTTTGTGATATTAGGATACATTTTTGTCTGTAGTTAGAACCGCATCATATAGTTGAGAGAGGAGAGAGAGCACCTCTAAACAGTGAGTTCTGGAAAGGAAAGAGAAAATACAATAAAATTTACGTGCCTGCAATAGTAATTTTCTCTTGTTAGCAAAATATATTGCAACAAGAAAAGGGGAATTTGGGAGAAAGAGAGTTTGGTAAACACACGAATGAGAAAGAAAAGTTAAAAAGATATATTGTTGCTGGAAAGTTTGTTTTTACAATTGTTCTCCTTCTGTGAAAAAGGAAGCATTTCCTTTCCTTTTTAAAACATACACACAAACATACATTGCATTTGCTAACATGACCATGGAAGACGATGATGTTGATTTGAAAATGCCCGAGGGACGGCCTGGGCCAGATTTGTATGATAAACAAATTGAATACAAACAGAAACTGGAGGAGAAGGTGCATAAGACCGAGGAAAAATTGGAGAGAGAAGAAAAGTTGAGAAAGCAAGTTGAGGAAAAACAACTGAAACTACTCTCTGAGAAGAATGAGTTACTCACCGCACTCGAAGCGGAAAAGGGACATGTTGGAGAGGTTTCGGATAAACTTACCAAGGTTGCAGCACAAAAGCATGACTTGGAGGGTCAACTCACGGTAAGTACATTGTCATGATTTGTTGTTTTCCTTTTCTGCTTCCACTTATGATTAGCCGAATGTCCAATTTGTGGTAAAAAAATTAATGTTAGTATTTCTTACCACAACGGTATGATTTTGACCATTATTTGGGGCGACATAAAAATATTGACTTCGGACAGGAACTTCACAAAGCCTGTTTGTGGGGGAAAATATTAATAGTTTTGTCTATGTTTCTCTTATCTTAACATTTTTCAACTGCCATTTTATTTTAAACCTTTTGGTGATAAAAAATTAACTTTTTTCCTTTAAAGATTTATTGAAATAATTTTCCTAACTCACACTTCGTGATTTATTAGTTACGTAGGTTCGCGTACTTAGTTTCCAGCAGATGTTTCGTTTTCTTTTGAAGATTCTCCTTTTAAGCAACCTTGTTGATTTACTGCTTATTATAACGTTGAAAGGGCCGAATTTTTTTATGCGTGTATATGTTTACTAGGACAGTAGGGCATTTTAAAACTAGTACTGTAAGTATTATATAAAGAAGTTTTTTAATTACTTTTTACTGATTTTTTAAAAGTTAAGAAGTAAAAAAGTCAATTTTATTTTTTTGCCCATTTATAAAGCATGTAACCGTTATTTGTCTGTTTCTCCAAAACTGTTCAGTTTTAGACTATAGTCTC
>JAQFZG010001587.1:0-20309 GCA_034695465.1 Entomobrya nicoleti | reverse complement strand
GGTTTTAAACCATGTTTTTATAACAATTCAAATTAGTGTCACATGTAAAGTAAATGACAAAGTATCGCATCTTACAGATTACAGTATTGGTAAAATTGAACAATAAAAAATACAAATGAGTTTGCTATGCATACGAACACATCAAATAATCAGCAGCCGAATTGCTTTAATGTACTTTGAGATGTAATTTGAGAAACAAAAAATTAACTTCTAACATTTAGCAAAGATCACAATTTTCTCCATGATTCCAGCAAAGAATTGTTCCAGAACGATACGACCTAGTAGTCGTCTCCCACTCATGTCTGTGGTCCACTTGTCACTTGTGAATGTAACACCAATTCTTTTATTGCAGGACCAAATTTTCGTGCTCAAGGGAAAAGCTTGGCTCGGGAATTCTCCGAGAATGAATGTACCAGAATTGAGTACACATCCCCAGAATAGAAGCTGATAGAACAATTTCATTTTAAATGTCAGATTGAACCGATTGCAGATAACACACCTGTCAGCAGGATGAGTAAAAGATGAATGATGTCTGATCATACGTTCGATTCGAATATATAACGTGAATTTGGTTCATATCTTGACTTGGCTTGACTAAAAAATGGGATATTTACAGTGTTTTGTCATAGCTAATGAGGAAGCTTCCACTGCAATTAGATTTTAGAGAAACTGTTATACATCTACATGTTGATAAATTGGATTATGTATACGAATCCAGTCAGTTGCGAAAACCTAGCATTGTAACTACGTTATGCATGATTACCACTATCATATGCTTTTGTTACATAGCCCTTAATACCAACTATATGATACTACACCTTGTTTCATTACTTTTGCTTATTATTAAGTAAGTAGCGTTCTTCTACAGAGACAGTCACAGTTTCCTGTTTCTGGATAACCTATTTGGCAAAAAGTAATGCACACGTCATTTTCAGCAGTATTTGAAAAATGAGGGCAAGTTTTAATTAATTTTTTAGAAGTTCTTGGAATTAATAGTATAATAGAATATTCTTTTGTAGCGATATCGAAGGTAATTTTTTGGGCTAAAAAAGTGTTAAAAGGTGATACTTGAAAGGGGAAAAAAATTCCACGTGTTTTGTCACAGGAGAAATATACCTTATGATTCAGTTGTACCATTATTATTTGCCAAATAGATGTAACAAATAAAACTACAAATTTTTTGTAAATTTTTTAAAGTTAAAAGTAAAATAATTTAACTTATCGAAATGAGCTTTACTGTTGGGAGGCTTTTGGTGTAAAATTTACACTTCGTATTTTTAGATTTAGATCCATAGCGAGACGAGTTGTAGTGTCAAATTAATTTATTTTCAGTAAGTTATTTTCTTTTGTTCGCACACGAGATGTTAAATAAAATAACGCTAAAATCTGTTGCAACGTCTAAATTGCTTACGTACGGCTTTCACAAGGAAGCGGAAATGAATACAATAATTGTCAGATTGCTTCAGAAGATGTGGAACTTGGCCAGGAAAGCTGTAAAGCTTCTTTAACTACAATTCATACATCTTCTGTACATTTTTAGACGCAAGTTACATCTTAATTTTTTCTTGTCCCATCACTTCTGGACGTGGTATGTAATCTGGACAAAAGCCCACCTTTGTATGTAGCTTGATACTATGATAAAATTGTATAAACCTACACAGATACAAAGATTGGTGTCGTATAACTAATTAAAAATATTTGGTAATACTTTTGTTATGTACTTGGGGAAAGTCAGGGAATTATTGTGCTTTTCAAACAAAACATTTTTAGCTTAACGTTTTGATCGTTTTCGTAATCAACTTGAGTTATGGCTTCTGCCCATAAATAATACATGCATATTATCCATTTAACCACCCATGCCACGAGACTTCATAAGCACCTTACTACAAGTCCTCAGCAGCCAGATATCTGGAGTTGAGAATGAAAGCTGTAAATGCAAAGAAAATATGCATTGCCATTTTTTCTGCGACGAATCCTACTCAGACAGTTCCCAAGCTCGATCCCAATAAATTTACATTTTGCTGCAGAGAACACCAGTTTACATGTCTTGTCATTTGTTCGAAAATATATTTAAAGTTACTTTGACACGGGTGTATGTGATATAGCTCTGAGATTCAAAATATTGCACAATAAACTTTCGTGAAATGAAATATAATAAATACGAATGATCTTGGAAGGGGGAAAATGGACGGTTTTTATTTAAATAATTTCCAGCTTTGTTAGCTCTACACTCTCAATCATTTAAATACACACATTTTTTTTAAACACTTGACAAAAAATTAGCCGTATTCCTAAAAGCCAAAAGTCATATGCCTAAAACGGCAGTAAATGCAGTCGAGATGTAAATTAGTGCGTCAAAGTATCAAAAGATAACATGATACATAATGGAGGAAATCATTTTCTCCAATGAGAATCATTGCCAGTTTTTTTTTCGTTTGTATCAAAATCTTTTATTTTATTGTGAAGTTAGGAAATGGCTTTAGAAGCGTGGCATTAGAATTAAGCCTTCCTCTGACGCAAAACAAATGGATGCTAATTTAGGTAATGTGTGTATCTTCCCGCGGATAAAATTGTCGACATTGCGTTGCAGATGAGTATCAGCGTTTGATCAGAATGTTTGAAAATATTGGAAAAAAGCACATGTAGTTGTGCAGTGTCTCGAACGTAATGAAAATTATTGATGAATTGTCTTAAAATTAAGAACTATTTTTTTAAACCGCTACACTTCTCTCATTTAGCCCCAAAAGTACCAAAATTTCCTGATACTTGATTGTGAATAAATACTTCCAAGCCATGATGAAACAAAAAAAGACGAAATTCGAAATTAGAATGAAAAAATTAATGTCAGATGCTCTCAATTCCTTTCGATCCACTGGTTGATATTTGTCCAAGGTTTCCAAGTCGCACAAAGTAAAAGCATGGCTGGACACGTCAGATGTACACATGATTCCATTCTCTACATATCATTCAGAATAAATATTAACCAATTATTTTCTTTGGAAAATTATACATCAACTAATCACTAGCAGCCAAAGGGCCTCTAAAAAGTAAGTGTAATTATTTCCAAAAATATTACAATCTTTACCTTTGGCGAAGACCACAGTTTGCTCCAATATATCAGCAAAGAATTGGTCCTGGACGATATCACGCTGTAATTTTCTCTCGACTGCCTCTTTGGTCCATTTTGCAGTTGTAAATGTGACATGCACTTTGATACTGCATGCCCAATCTTCGGGTTTCAAGGGATAAGCTTGGCTAGTGCTTTCCCAATGGGAGAATGTGCCACAACTGAGTACACATCCCCACAAAAGAAGCTTATGGAATGACCCCATTTTAAATATCAGATTGAACCGAATGCAGGTAACACACCTTTCAGCAGGAGGAGTAAAACATGAATGAGGCACGATTCTACAATGTGCCATTCATTAATGGCTTGGCTTGACTAGAAAATAGCTAAACTATTGCCAAGTTTACAGTTTTATGTGTTAGCTGATGGGGAAGCTTATACTGTAATTATATTTTGATAGACTGATGGATTGTTTAATTGATTGACATGTACCTTATTCCGTTATTCCATATTTGACTAAAATAAAATTTTGCAACCTAGGTGAAATATTATGATATATCAGGTCAACTGTCTAGAAAACCCAGTCTTGAAACATGCATATGAATATGTAAGCTGTGTCCCAAAATAGCAAGCTACAATAATTATTCCAATTGAATGGTATTCCAACATGTTTCAACAATTTTGCTTATTATTGAGTAAGTAGAATTTTCCTGGACAGTTTCCTGTTTCTGAAGAACCTATTTGACGTAGGCGCACGTAGTTTTCAGCAGTATTTGAAAATTGGGGACATATCTTTATTAAAACTTTTGATGGTACAATCGAATATTCTTCTGAAGCGATATCAACAGCAATTTTTGTGATAAATTCTTTTTTAAGTTGATATTTTCGGGAGACTTGTTCATATTTATTTTTCTTTACACTAAAAATATAATATACTTCAATTGAACCATTATTTTACTTTGACTGCTATATATATAAAGTGACACTGGAAGTTTTTTTGTGAAATTTCTCATGTAAAAGTTTAAATATCTAAGCACGTGGATGTATGTAATTTTGTTGGAAAACTTCTTACGTAAAAAAAAGTTTGCACTTCGTATCTATCATTGGTTCATTCAATCATGAGGAAGATTTTTATCATATTTTTATATGAATCCTATTATAAATGTACTTTTTGATCAGAAAGTTTTTTACCTTTTTTTCACACACGAGTTGTTTAAAAAATGTGATATCATGTCTTACTGTCTAAATTTCTTATGTATTGGTTATATAATAAAACGGAAACGATAATACAATACAATAATTGGCAGATTGCCTGAAAATACTTGTAATTTGAAACTTCGTCTGGTTACCTGAGAAATTAACAAAAGACTAAATTATATATGTGAAGAAGGTTGAGAATTCTCAAATTTCCCCGTTATTGCAATTTTGATTTAAAATGTACGTATCATGTAATATTTTCTTTTTTTGGAGTACTATCGTATAAAGTAGATAGGCTACACTTTAATAGTACTACGTAAGAAAAACAAACCGATGTTCGAGCTGGTTTGGATAGAAAAGCAGTTCTATAACCATAAATTTAGGTAAATGCGACGCTTTATACTATTCGTATTGTAATTCTTGTAGAACGGTAAAATGGTTGGTTACATCAATCAAGAGGTTTGATTAATGAGTTGCTCAAGTGCAAAAAGTGTATATTGCTATTGGAACAAGTACGGGTTTTTTGTGGTGTTTTGGTGTGCAAAATTGTATTTCATCCTCCCATTTTAGAGCGCAGATTATTTGCAATTTGGTGTTTGCTATATAATTTAATGCATTTATGCAGTTTTTAAGGAAATTTGTGAAAAAATGAAAACTATTTTTATGTTGATTTATGTTTTTAGAAATGTTTACATTCTTTGAAAAATTTATTTACCAATTTTAACGAATAAATTACAATAAAAGAGATGATATGTAGATAACAAAGTCTCCAAAAAATATTTTTATTAGCGATAGCATTTAATTTAGGTTACTCCCAAAACATTATACATTAAGCCGTTCAGGCCGTTTAAAAACTCATTTTTTAAAACAGGTAAAATCATATTATACATAAACCCAGTCTACGACATTACATACCTGAAGAACTCAAGTTTAAGTCATTTACATTTCAATGCTTTCACTTGGCGTCGGACGTTTAGGGTAATTTATTATGATAAGTCCACATCACATGATCAGCAGCACTAAGATCAAATTCATAACGAAAAGAATAGAATTTATGAAAGACATGTTGAAAGTCCAAATACTCTTTGAAGTGGCTTTCAAGAACTTGTTTCCTCCCTCGGCTCCCAATTCAGTTTGATTTTCCACTTCACAGCATTCCACCAAGAAACTTGTTTTATCAAACGTACAGTTCATTCCACTCTCTAAAATATCAAAGCAAACTTTACCCGAGATTGTTGTCAGTTCTAACGTTCAATTATGTATCCATTGTGGTGTACCATTTAGGTATCAATTTTTGCTGTAGTCTTTTCCTTACCGTTGCTGATTTTCACCATTTTTCCGGATCAGAGGAAAAAACTGCTCCTGAATGATATTTCGCAGTGAGTTTGGTCCGCTCATTTGTGTTGTCCATTTTTCATTCACAAAAAACACACGAATTGTGTGATTGCAAGTCAAACTTTGACCTGACAACAGGTCAGCTGCATTAGTGCTTTGACAGATGACGGATCCACTAACCCAAAGTACACATCCCCACAAGAGAAGCTGATTTATTAACCCCATGTTTAAAGTGAGACATCAGCGTTTGTATGCAGCACACCTTTCCAAAGCACGGGTAAAACAAGACTAATGCCGTACGAAAAGTATAGCATATAGAATTCACATATTCACATATTTCGTTCATTTCTTGGCTGTGTCATGTTAAAGTATTGAAACGTATACTATTTTAGCTGTAATTATGATGGGTAATCTTCACTGTGAATTAGCTGTTAATAGACGGATTCATATATGTTAATAAACGAAATGCTCATAATATATCTAATACGTTTTGTACTAATGTTACAACATTATATGCGTGGCATTATTTGATACAATCAAATTTTGTAAGTTTCACGATGTACATAGGGGTTTTTGCTCAGATCCGACCAAATGAATATTGCGATAACTATAAATGTAGTAGTCAAAAACTGTGGTATTTCATATAAACTTATTGCTTGAAGTGTAACTTAAAATTACCCAACGGCATTTGGAAATAGTTGCTTTGGTTTAAGAGAAACGGCTCATCAAACCAAAAAGAAGACATCTGACAAAATTCGAACAATGGTGTTTAAAGAACATTTGATCATTTCAGCACTGATCATCAAGTTAAACAGATGGGACAGCTTTTTGTGTATAATTTAGCCTAACATTTGAGAAATCTAAAACTGTATCAACTAGACCGCTACCTATTACTACTTGCAAATGGGAAAGAAATAACCAAACCCATTTTTTCTGCTAAAAATACCAATTTTGTGGTGACTAAAACTGAAGCTTACATGAAGAATAAAGAGCAAGAATATTTCCAGTTAGTAATCGCAGTTAAGACCATTGTTGGGAATATCTGGGTGCACAATCATTTAACGTTTGAGCTTTGTACTACTTGTACTGCAGTGTTGACCAAATTTCGTCATGTTAATTTTACCACAAGCGGAAAATTTAGTTTTGCTAAAAATCGTGCACTCTGGAGTTTTAAAAAAGGAGTCTTTCTTGAACAAGTGGTGACTGGGACTAAAACATTCATTCAATTTAACCATATTAGGGGCAATACATTTCATAATTTCGTCGAAATAAAAAAGTTACGCGAAGTTCAAAATATTGTTCCAAAAAATAAGACCAAAAATCCATTTTGACTTTTTTGAATGAAACCTTCTGACATCTTAATCTGTGGCGCTAGTTCAAAAAGCTGTGGCACATATTTAAGTTACAATCTGGGCTTTAAGACAATATCAAATTCAAGTACGTGGGCCAACTACATTCATAGTTATGGCAACATATATTTGGTCGGATCAGAGCAAAAACCCCTATGTATGTCTCAAAGCCATATCTCAAATACTCATTAATGTACGATTGGCAATACTAGGACATATAATATTTTTTTAAACAATCGGCATTGATTTTGTTACATAAATGATATATATTGTATGAAATAAGACTTTGTTTCAGGTATTTTTTTTCCAAACCAAAAACATTTCTTAAGATGACTTAAGTGGGCGTCAAATTACCTGTAAATACCCAAATTATTTACATAGAAGAAATAACAGTCAGTTTTTAGAATTTTGTGAAGGCTTTTATCAGAAATATCGCATTGTCTCAAAAAGAATTTGATTGGCCCAACAGTTGGTTTACAATATATTGATGGTATTTGGTGGTTTTTACAAAATACCAAAAGAGAATATTTTTTATAGTATGATGACAAAATTAGTATATGTATGTAATGCGTAATGTAGCGCGTGTATGTAATGTAAACCTACCAATTAACGAAGTTGCCTTGCGACGATCTTTGTAAAGGAAGGAATTATATATGGTGAAATGCCTTTAGAGTTAAAGGCCAATTGGTCAGGCACGTGTGAAATTTAACGTGGAGAGACTTCCGAGCATTTGTTAGAAAACTTTGAATCATTAGTTTAATATCAATTACATGTTAGTTTTTGATTTCGCGAATAAAAGGATCTATACGTTGTATTACTAAAGATTGTTATTCTTGGTAAATTTGCTTTGAGTTTTTTTGCAAACGAGGTGTTTCATAATTGTTACTTTTTTGCTAGTTCAATTTTAAAATATGACGATATTTCATTATAAATTGAGACGGAGAAGTAATAATAAGAAATCTTTTTAAAAAATATATGTAATCGGAATCTGCAAAAAGAAAGTGGAGACAAACAACTTTTCAGCCCATGTGACTCTGCAACGCATAAGTTACGTTATTTGTATTAGCTTTAATGCTGACTAATTACTAATTACATAAGAAATCGCACAATTGGCTATCGATTTCCGCATAATATTTTAATTGCTTATTAACATTACAAAATTTGTAGTAACTCAAAGCGCAACTTTTTCTGGGCAAAATTAAATTTGGTATATCTAACTAAATTAGTATTTTTGTGGAGAAAGCAGCGAGCGTTGTGAGTAAATGAGCCAAGGATATTGGAAGATCTGTTAACAAACGCACTAATGATATTGTTACTTAAAAATGCAAGTCTTGGTAGTAAGGAGAAAGCTAAGACGCATCGTGTCCAAATCTTTCACCGTCCGTTTTCAAAACATCACGCCTCTGTATATTCAGACGAACTCTTTTGCCTGCTATAATGAATGACGATTCTGAAAAAGTCATTATACGTTACACAAATCTTGTTTATTACTTTGCTATCTACGGGGAACCAAACACTATTGCAGCAGACACTTGAAAAAATTCTAAATAGATAAACTTTCACTTCCTGTCAACAAGATCCAAATCTAGCGGAGATTAAATTGGCGGTGCACACTACATGTTCATACTATTAATAATAATTGACGATATGAATGCATGACACGAAATTTCAGGCCATTTGTGAGCAAATTAATAAGCACGCTAAATGGATCGTAATTTTCCAGAAAGAAACAATTTTATTGCTAAATATTTATACTGTCTGCTGGTCAATTTTAACTACCCAATCAAGTTACTTGAATTGCTTAATTGTTCATACAATTATTTTGTATAATAAATAAAATACCCAAATGTTCAGAATACAGTGTCTTATTACAAAAATAGTAGTGTATTCTATTTCTTGCTATAAATATGGGAAAATGTAAACATTTCATTTTCTTTCCTTTTTAAGGGAATTTTAACATATACATAATAATATCGTAATAAATATATACCGATGCACATATTACAAGCGATTTACTGACTTATTTAATGATTTAGCAAATAAGTTGAAACCTTATGCGTTTCAGTTCGTTGTGCGTTGGACAAGATCCACAGTGTGTTATTTTTGAATAAACTATTGTTGAATACAACGGTTTTTTTGGGATTGCGAAATTGGGATAACTTTTTTTTAAACAAGATGTGAAAGATTTGTATAGTAAGAAACAAATGCGCTTAAATCTGATACCATGCAAAATTTACGCGTAATCGAAATTCTGCACTGTGTACATTTGTATATCATGTCAAAGCTTAAAAGAGAAATATAACGACAAAAATCTGCTTTGTGAGTATGGGCAAATAAATAGCAGCAGTCTTTCTTCTCAAATATTTTTTCAAATGAAATAAACATTTTTATAGGCAAACTTGTTATGTTTCTTTCATTACAAAAATTTCCAAGCCTAGGCACGAATATAACTAATTGTTTATAGGTTGTACAGTACCATCATAACGTTTGATATAATAACATTACGAAAGAAGAAAGAGATGCACGTAACATGTTCAGAACGGTCGCACCTTTAACTATAAGAAAATAATGTACGCATTTGCATAAAACAATATGTATTTTGTTGTACGCTTAAGTATGTACAATCAACCTCACAATAAACACAATTGTCATTATTTGATCGTCTTATATCTTGATTTTAATCATCTCCCATCATCCATTCTCGTGTTTGTTGTCTAAGAAAACTTGTCGAATGATCTAGTGCATTAGAATTTGCTGAACTTCCATCAAGATAAGAATTACCTTTAAAGATCGTGCAAATAATAGCTTTAAAATGTTTAATAGTTAAACCTGTTTAAGCCCTGTTGTTGGAACTGACAAAATATACATGACTACATGTCTCAAAAAGGATGAGTCAAACCTGAAATCAAAATTTCGACTTTTTACCTCCAGTGATTGAAATTACTAGTTGAATTCGGTAGGAATATTTCCGAACAAATTTCGAGAAAAAGTACAAAAACTTGAGGAAGTTAGTACATTTTCGACGGATCTCATCGAACAAGCTTAACTTGCTTAGTTGGGAGCCTTTGAAATAAAAAGAAAGAATAAGCACATTAGCAATAACAAGAATAAATCTGTTATAAACAAACGAATTCAAGCATCAATATACGTAACGAAAATTGGTACGTTCATGATGTACTCAAGATTGCGAAATCTCAAAACAAAAAAGAAAGCAGAATTTTTGTTTTATTTCGTCTCATTTGGGCAAACTTAATCAAATGTACATACATCTACATCGGAACATCGGAGTATTGGTCGTATTTAAATTTTGAAATAAATGGCCTCATTAAAATTCGATCTTTGTCAGTTTGTGTCTTGACTCGATTAGAAATTGACAGAAATTTAGATCTCTCCGTTAATTTATTCCGAAAATTAAAATAAATATTTGGGGTAAACTAACACTAGAATTCTAAATGGAAGATAATTTTTCCTGAGGGAATTGTTATAATCCAATCAGGTGAAAGGGTCGAAATAGCACCAAACTCAACGCCAAAAGAACACGATTCTGGAAGTATAAAAGATTTTTTTTTAACTTTTCAACCAAATGCATCTATTGAGCCTACACAATACAAGATCCCCCGTAGTTCTAGATTTACTCGAAGTTTTAGTAGTGACAACCCATTGTTATCCATGCCTTGTAACAAGGCCTTTATATTAAACCTTTTTAAAGTGAATTTCTCGATAGATACAAACAATTAATGATCTCGTTTTTACTAGTACCTTTCTTTTCGAAACGAAATTGTGGAATTAAGTAATACTTTTAGTAAATTTGAGACAGTAGCTCCTTCGAATACTTGTGTGTATGTTTTTTCACAAAATGATTAATCATATTGCTATATGGCGTGTTTTCCTTTTAGTAGTATTGATTGCAACTGTTAATTCACATTACACTAAATACCCACCATCTCCCAAATCCCTTATATCAGATAGACTAAAAGATTTATTAGTAGAATACAACGATAAAAAGTATTCTGAAGAATATTTAATAGATTTGATCACGAAGTCAACACTTTCATCGACGTTTAGTTTATATGATGAACCTGAGAAACCTAAATGGGGAAAATATCAATCCCAAATAGATGAAAGAGCCAAATTTGACGAATATGGGCAATATTCATATGACCAAAACACAATCGAAAAACGACGATTTTGAGTGTCAACAGTCTTGCAAAAGCGATCCATTTGATGGAAGCATGTTTATAATTTTACGTAAGTTTAACTTAAGTTTTTTGTAGGATAGAAAATAAATATTGTTTTTAAATGAAATAAAGTAGTTCATGTTTTTGAGTATATTATAGTTAATTAAAATAGTGGTGATATATTTAAAATTGAATAGATCGTGCTAAATTTTGTCGTAATTACAATATACTTATCAGATCTATTATTTTTCGTTAACAGGTTCCTTCTACTCTTTAGGAAATATTTGCGCTCAGCGCATATTCGTTTTATGAATGGTAAAAACGAATTCAGAAGAAATTTATTTGGGATATCTGATTATTGTGAGTATTGTGTTTTCGACGGAAATTCTTCAATTAGCTCTCCTCAAATACATATTGAGTTTGACATCCCTGGGTAAGCTCAATTATTGTAAGAAAAAACCTTTGTTTTTTGGTGGTTTGGAAGTGCGACACATGAAGGTTTGACGTACATGTACATATTTTGTCTCAAAAATTCTGATTTACTACAGCCTTTATGAATACGTATCCTTTAGTAAAAATTTACATTGTTTTTTTTCTGGTTTAAGGATGTACAACTCCTTAAGAGATTCACCAACAAATTTCCGGGTGCTGGAAGTGCATTAACCATTTCATCGCTTCCACATAAACACCGGAGACCTATGCAGAAGCCTATTGAGATATAAAATGTGAAACTTCAAAGAAATGTGTATACGAAATTTAGTTTTCTCTTTCATAATCCTTTATGTTCCTTGATCCAAGCTTGTTGTAAGATATTTTTACCTCTGATACATTTAAAAAAAATGCCCAATGATTGATAGGATAAAACTTCTAATCAAATTACTCGTAAAATATTTAATCTACTTTAATTTATTACTATTGATATAAAATAGTCTTCAAAGGAATTCAAACACAAAAAATATGACGTAAATTGCTATTAATTTAGTTAAGCCAAATAAACTTGTTTGTCTATATTTTGGTCAGAAATATTAATATGCAAGGATATCAATAGTAAAAAGTGAGACATCTAAAGGAGCCCAAAAATAAAATGGAAAATAACTGATGAAATTGTGACAAGTGTTATGTGAGTCAGTAGCAGCTAAAGAGGCAGCCAAGATTGCATAATTCGAGGAAAAAATGTGTGTGTTTCCATGGTGTAAAATAAGGTTTCTCAAGAGAATGTATTGTATGTGGGTTCATGTAAATAATTTTATTTTTAGGGAAATTATTTTAAAAAAATAAATAAACATTTGCTCATTCTGCATGAAAATTATCAATGTTGCAGTTACAGACTTCGGTAAACTAAGTTTGCGTTTTTTGGACAATGATTTTGTCGTTGTTGCTCATCAAATATCGAAAAAAAATCGAGTGATAAGGAGGAAAGGGCGGAAATGAGCTGAGATGATTGACATGTTGTAAAATTTTCAATCGGACATCCGACTGCACAGAGAACAGAAAAATGATGTTCTTTTGTATGCACGCATGCATCCCGAATGGAAGTTGAAACAAAAAATGCACACAACGCATACCTACACACACATAAATACGCGTGAAATAAAAATGCATTATTTCTCTCTCAAAAACTCTACAAAATCATAAAAATGCTTATGTTTGTGTTTTCATCAACCCTAAAGAACTTCCGGAGAAAGCACCGATCAGACAAATACCTAGCAAGTAGCAGACTGAATTGAAGATGGTACTCGTTGGAAATAATAAAGGGATAAAGAGCCATCTGCAATATAATCGATGAAATTGATCAGCCTAATAGTTATGCCACGAAAGCAAACCACAGAAAGAGCAAATCTTTATGCACCGAATAGCGTCATGCAAGTTTGCAAGCTCATGCAAAAATTTGCGTCACCACTTTGTAAGTAAAGTATGAAAACGGCTTCCTATTGGAAAAGCACGGAATAACAAAGTAAAAAATTCTCTTCCACTCGATTCATCTTGGAGAAGATGTTGTTGCCAGAACTGTACAGAAATGTATACTGAAAATGCAACAATAGTCGACAACTCCAAAGTTTCTGGATTTATAAGGAGAGAAACGAATAAACTAATTGCATATTTTACCTGGTCAACCTGGTTTAATTTTAAATGCATTTTATTCTCGGGTCAGTACGTATTTTACTACTGGCTTTCGAGACACTGATTCGAGAGAATGTTGTCAAGAAGATATATTCAAGCACGTGGGAACATTGTAGGATTTATGCTAGTTTCATATCCTCGATTTATATATCCTTTAAAAATATTGTTGAAAACCAACTTAATTCTTCTTCCGCATAATGTTTTACAAAAAAACTTTCATCGCCATTAAAATTTATAGACTAGACACCAGTGATAAAAAGTATGGATCTGCGAGACATCGATACTTGTTATTTGTTGAAGCCAGCTTTCTCTTCAATGCTGGTTATGCTTTCGGTGAAATAACTCAATCAATAGGAGCTGTTGTTACAGAACTCGTATTTATAATATTTAATGAGCGGATACAAAGTTACTGAATACCGCGGAATCGGAAAATGGTAATTCAAAAATTATCGGAATTAGCTTTATTGAAACATCTTAAAAAATCTTTCTTAAGGCTTCAGTTGTGTGCTAAACAATACGATTAATAAGTCAAGATATATAATATATTAAATATTAAAGCATAAAATGGGCTCCAACCAAAGCTCATTAAAAAAAATGTGTTTAAAATTGGGAAACTTAATATTTACTGAATACCAACCCAACTAAAGCTTATCAAATGACTCCAAGCTGAAATAACAAGGCAAGACAGGAAAATTTATAAATCAAGCCAAATTATCTCCACAAGATTTGTCAGGTCTTTAATGTTTCCAGGTACGTTTTGCCAACCAAGCGTGATTATTTATGCTTCCAAGAACGCAATTTGTGAAACCTTAATTTTATTGGACCGCAGGAAGTATGTTCGGTAACAAGAAAGTGAGCATATGTACTAGAAAGAGAAAGTGAGAAACTTGATAATATGCATAACAAGCTGAAAAGATGAAAGTAAGCAGACGGTGAATTTTTTGACCTATTTCATTTAAGTCTTTTCAGAAGAGCTGTACTTTACACAAAAGCAAACTATTCTCAAAATAACAAAAATCATTAGTTAGACCAACTGTATTGAACTGTAGTGTTTAATTTGGCAAAACTAACCAGTTTAAGACTTGATTTGCTACAAAATTATATTTGTATTCCATTTGGTTTACGGTTATTTATTTTACAGTAGAAATCCTCAAATCCAATCGTACCTAACAATAAAGCATATTGAGTAGCGGGTGGTCATTTGCACCAACGTTAACTATTATAGCAACATACTTAAAAGTGGTTACTTACCATGGATACCACTAACCGGCTTCAAGATGGAGTGTATTTAGTGAATTTAATTTTAAATCGTAGAACTGGCACAATTCCGTCATATATGGAACAAATTTCTCGAACAAAGTGTCATTCGAACGAAAAGATACTGTTCTCTACTAACATTTCTCAGATTTACCAATTTCGAATTTAAAAGAAAGTTAGAGCTAAAAAGGTAGTGCGCGTAATTTTCTGCAGTATTTGAAAATTGAAAACAAGTTTTCATTAAAATTATTAGATATCTTTGAAAGTGATGAAATACTCGAGTATGCTTCTGTAGAGATATCAAAGGTATTGTATTCTCGATGAAAAATTGTTAACAGTTGATACTTAGAGGAAAACATTATTTTAGTTTTGTCGAATACATCAAATATGAATGTAGGTTTTTTATGAAATTTCTCATGTTAAGGGTTAAATAACCAGGCAAGTGGATTATTCTTTTGGAATGCCTGTTTAAAAATGAAATTTGGGTACGGGTCTTTATTAAACGTATGACAATTCTTTGTCACTGAAAAATTCTGAAAAGTTGCTATTTTTAGTGACAAAAATGTTGACATGCAATACAATGAAAAAGTTCTTTTCTGTGAAATTTCTCATTTCAAAGGTTAAATGACTAGGCGCGTGGATATAGGCTTTACTATTGGGAAATTGTTGAGGTAAAAAAACTTTAAACTTTCTGTCATAAGTATAATCAATTATGAATAAGTTTTAGATCTAGCGCGAGATGAATAATATTATCAACTGAATTTGGTGTCAGTAAAATTTATTTTTAGTTTTTCCACAAAAAACTGTATTTTAATAGAACGATAGCTCGTTTTTGAAGTCTGATTTTCTTTTTACTGCTTTTACAATTAAACGGAAATGAGTACAAAGAATGGCAGATTGGTTAACGAGATGTGTAATTTGCAACTATGCAGGGAAAGCTGAGAATGTTACCGTATTACTAGATGATATACATATATATTTTGGTCTACATTTTTTGATGTAAACATTTTTTTTGGGTTTGGATAAATTCAATATCAACTTTGATATTATTTCACAGATTTTCATTCTTTTAATTTGACATGGTGGTTGCCTCAGTCAAAGGACAAAATAGTATTCTCTTTTTTTATTATGCTACAATAAATAATCTACTCCCTGTCTGCCTTCTTTATAGATTAAGCTACAATTTGTGTTTGATAATGATGAAAGCGAAAGTTGCTGATAGTAAAATAAATTTAGAGCAAAAGGTCATTCGTACAGTTACACTATTTAATCTAGTTAATATCATTTTGCTCTCAGTAACATGCTGATACACATTTTTTTAATAAGTTCAATCTTGCATCAACTTTTTTTCCAACCACCAGTTATTGCACAACTTTGTTCTGGTTATATGATAAATAGGTTTTTTACTATTTCATAAAAAAGGAATAAATTTTACTCGAACTATCCATCGAAATATTTGCAGTCTCAAAGTCTATAAACTAGTAAAACACTAGATTATTCACACATCAATTATATTTTATACTACTAACCCACATGCATACTCTTTGAACTTTGGATTTTTGTGAAATTTAGATTATTGTCATTTCTATCGTTGCTCGGGTTTGACAATGTGTGATGCAGACTGGAATATCTATTGATGATTAGAACTGGCAACTAGTGGAAATAGTGAAATAGTTTATGCAATAAAAATGTCACCTAAAAGACCGCATATGAGATTATACACATTTTATGCATTATCTATTTTTTACGGCAGAATGAAAGAATATATTTTGCATTTCAGCTTATCACTACTTCGGTTTGATGCACGTGAACAATATTTGGGATGAAATTGTCAGTTGATCATTCAACTCGAATTTTTATCCGGCTATAGTTAAAGATATTTTATTATTCGAATAAAGTAGACATATTTTAGTTGTTTCCTAACTTTTCCATGTACACATTGTATCAAACATGATTAGTTTAAAAACTTTGTTTAACGCCACCAAAATAAAATTAAAGTAAAGCCCAAGAACAATTTTAATCATTTTATCATAGGATATGTGAATCAATGGGACTACACAAAGTGAACTGAAATTCTAAAAATGGAATTATTTGATAATGGAGGAATAAAGCTTGCTTCAAAGTTTATGTACTTCATTATTTGTGTAATCC
Source organism: Entomobrya nicoleti (assembly GCA_034695465.1). Taxonomy (NCBI): domain Eukaryota; kingdom Metazoa; phylum Arthropoda; class Collembola; order Entomobryomorpha; family Entomobryidae; genus Entomobrya; species Entomobrya nicoleti. The sequence goes on along the minus strand of JAQFZG010001587.1, from coordinate 3,654 downwards.
AAAAGTAAAACTTGATGCGCTACTCCGGTCTATTTATAAAAAAAACCTTTCACTCCAACATACAAAACAAACCAAATACTGTAGGAATACTGCAATTTTCATAAAATGGTTCCAGTATTACATTACGTGTTACTTTTGGCTTTGACTGAATGTACATTCATGTAAGTATCCTCATCAATCCTAAAGAATTGCTGGAGAAAGTAACAAATTCGAGCACGAGAAAAGTAGCGGACTGAATTGAACATTGGAGTCGTATGAAATATGACAGGGATCATGAGCCATCTGCATTATTATCGGTGAAGTTGTTTCAGCGTAAAAGTCATTCCACGAAAATAAGCCACAAGAGCTGCTAAAAGAACAAAGCTTTGTACAATGAATAGCGTTGTTCCATGTAGTAGGCTCATGCAAAAAACGAATCTCACCACGTTCCAAGATTTTTGAACAAACGTACAAACGTAGAAAATATTATGTTACAAAATGCTCTTCATTTGCAACATTCAGTTTATTTAAAAAAATCAATTCTAGTCTTTGCTTATTTGTCTGCAATTTACTCTGGCTAAATAAATTACAGAAAAGCTTGTACCTATAACTATTAAGAATTATAGACTAGATATCAATGACGACAAGTAGGTATCTACGAGACATCGATACCTTGAATCTGTTGAAGCGAGCTTTCTCTTCAACGCTGGTTAAGCTTTGGAGGACAACAACTAATTTCGAACAAGGCTGGCTGTTGTGGTACTCGTCTAAACTATCATCCGACACTAATTTATTTGAATATATTAAATATTAAAGCATGAAATGGAGTCCAACCGAATCGTATTTAACAGGCTTTCTCTGAAACTAATTCTAGGAGTTTTGAATCCCTTGGGATACTGAATACTGAATATTAACCCAACTTGCGTTTATCATCTTTTATCAAAATTGTATTGTACATATATATTATTCGATGGTGAAAAAATAATGGTGTCTGCAGGCGGAATAAATTTTTTCCCTATTTCATTACAGTCTTTTCAGTAGAGCTGTACTTTACACAAAATATATATTATTGTCGAAATAACCACAATCTTTATTCAATCTGTGTTTCTTAATTTTGCAAATCTAACCAGTTTACCAAGACTGGATTGGCTTCAAAATCAGTTTGGTATTTCATTTGGTTTACGATTACTTATTACGCGTTAGAAAGTGTAAGTGGGGGAAATGAGTAGTAGTGGCATGAGCTTGACTAGATACATACTGCCACATGTCGGGAATCTAACCAATGAAAATGCGTGGTGAATAGAATCAGATAACGGCTCAATACAGCTAATTTAAAAGAATCCCACTGATTATGCAATTCGAATGTACGTTTCTATTAACTGTTGTCGACTGGAAATAAAAAATGCATTAAAATTATCTCTGGTCACTAAAACATGGATTTTTATGTACGAAAAAATTTAAATACCTTTAAAACCATAGTTTTTTCTTATAATCCATCCCGAATTAAATACCCATACAACCTGTAGAAATATTTACTTAAATATGACCTCTATATACCTCTGAATTTACCTGAATTTACCTCTATTTGTTTTAAAGATGACCAACATGTATTTGAGTAAATATGTACCTTTTTCTAAAGCGTAGTTACTTGTATATATGTAATACATAAAAAGATTAAAGTGTATATATGACACTTAGTTTTCATGGGATAAGAATCAATTTGCATTGGTTCATTGCACAACTGGAAGTTACATTGAGGTGAAAGCAAACAACAAACTTTGATGCAAAAGTACTCTTAAACCAGAAATGAGTGCAAATGCTAGGAGATTAAAAGCAGTTATTGAGGGAATCGTTTTCTTCAGTGTGACACAAAGTCTCTTTTTCAGTTATTTTCAAATGTTGCTAACGTTTTAGTATTTCAGTATGAAATGGTACGTGCACTTTTTTACTGAAGCAAGTATGACATTAGAAAGAAACCTATAACGCAAAACAAATGGATGCTGATATGCAATATGCTCATTATGTTTATATGCTTGCGGAAGATACTTTTTTTCTTAGTGTCTCATAATATTGATGGGTATCAAGGTTTGATCAGAATAACAAAGCGAACATTACTGAAAAAGAGCAGCAAGTGTCGTGCAGTGTGTCAAACGCAATAAAAATGAAAGTATTTATGATTGTGACGGTTATCATATTATGAATACATGCAGGAGTCACTTTTAAATAAGTGTATTAGTCTAAAATTTAATAGTTTTTATTTAAATATATTCGATATTTAAATACAGTTGACAGCCTTTCCTTTCAAAAATGTGCCTTCTTTGGTTTAACAATTTTTTTACTTCTTTAGACATAAAAGGTCTTCAAATGGGTAAATAACATGCAATTTTTTGGGGTAATCTGAAAACTTTAAATTTTAAAATCCAATCATAAGACACACCCTACTTGGTTGTCGTACCATTTTATAGCTTGTATATCAGCACATAATTCTTTATTTCTTCAGTCCAGTAATTTCCATAGTCTTATATATGCTATACATATGCATATGTTTACATGTATAATATTTAATATATACCTATTTAAAGTTCAAGTACTTTGCGTCCTCGTATCAAGTCGATATACTCAATTTTTTAAACTGCTCCACCGATCTCGTTGAGCTCCAGAGGTGCCAATGGGAATGCATTGTTGACTGTGAATATATACCCCCAAGCGATAAGAAAACTGAAGAAAAACAAGTTCAAAAACAAAAACAGTAGACTGATGTTGGAGATGTCGTAGCCAAAGAACTTGTCAGATGTTGTCAACTCCTTGGTGCCCATTGGTTGGTATTTGTCCAGATTTCCTGAATCGCAGCAGGTTAGAACATGGTTTGACTTGTCAAAGATACATTGAATTCCACTCTCTAAAAATCATCCGGAAAAATATCAACCATTTTTCCTGATTATTAGATGTCATCAAATTATATTTTCAAGTTATCAGAAGCCTTTTACGTTAAACATATTTTCAAGAATGTTTAAATCTTTACCATTTGTAGAGGTCACAACTGTCTCCATTATTCCAACAAAAAAGTGGCCCAGAACGATTTCATCTGTTGGTAATCCTCCACCAATCTCTTCGGCCCAATCGTCACTTGTGAAAATCACACGAATATTGTGATCGCACCCCAAAATTTGACTTGTCAAGGGATAAGCTTGAAAAGGTCTTTCACGGAGGATGACTGTGTCAGAACCGAGCACACATCCCCACAAAAGAAGCTGATAGAAATATTTCATTTTAAATGTTTAGATTGAAGAGATTGCATGTAAGAACACCTCTCAGCAGGATGAGGAAAGGATGAATGATGCCTGATCAGACGTAAGGATCGAATATATAGTGTTCATTCAATTCATGGCTAGGCTCGGTTTGACTAGGGAACAGCGACATTGATATTAAGAGTCTTACGAGATAGCTGATAAAGAAGCTTCCATTACATTTAGATTTTAGAGATAATAAATTGGATGCTTCCGTATTTTCCGCTGTTGTATTGCGCACTAAAGTTACTCGATGTTTGACTAGTCAAATTTTCAAGCTACGGTGAAATGTCTTGATATATCTATCTATCAGAAAAGAAAATGTAAATAATTTAAGGGTAAGAGATCAAGAAATTGAAAGGGTATATAGTTTTAAGTATTTGGGTGT